>VZRZ01006382.1:773876-834889 GCA_013398175.1 Climacteris rufus | reverse complement strand
AATTTTCTACACTGGATTTTTTTTTTTTTTTTTTTTGATTATGCAACTGTGATGGTTTGGGTTCTTGGAGTAGGAGTCATAAGCCATTTGCTGCTTTGTCAAGACAAAGCCTGAAAGGGAGATTGCCAGCATGTGTTATGCACCTAGCCTGGAGACAACATCACACACCTAAGTGAGTCAGGAAAACTAACTCTGAATTTCATCATAGGGTTCAGGCACCTACATAGGAGAGTGGGTTTTCAGGATCTGCCACAATATGCATAACAAGCACACCCACAGATTTTTTGTCATCTGAGTTCTTATTCTGTAATTTACCCACAAAATTCTTCTACCTGGAAACTTGAGGAATTATTCTGGCACAAATGTTTGGATACTTCAGGGGATGAAATCTTCCAAGTGCTCTCACTGTTATTTTTATGCAGGATTTGACTAGCACCAACATAGGATGGAGATGTTTTACCCTGTGCTCTTTCTTAGACGTTTTGCAGGGCAGATGGAATGGATGTAGCCTGGTAGTGAGTCATATCAGCTGTAGCTCTGACCTCATTTCACTGTTGTCAATTGCAAATCTCTTATCAATTTCAGTAAAAGAGAATTGGGCTTTCTAGAAGATAACTCAGCCGTGAAACCAACATCGTGAAACCAACATCATGAAACCAACATCATGAAACGGCAGTTCTCGTGGCTCCAACCTTCAGTCTGGCCTTGAGATACACTTTCAAAAAGAAGTTATCACTTAGACATGAACTCCATTTTTATACAAATTCAGATCATTTTAGACGGACAAGGATTAATATATTTCCTATAAGGTCTACAGGGACTTTCTTAGTCTGCACTTCTTGGAAACAGCAGGTTATAATATCATATTAGATACACAAAGCCTAAAGGCAGACTGTGCTTCCTTAAAAAATGACTAAAGGTTTCTATGGGATAAGTGTGTATGTACAGCCTTCTCCATGGACATACATGTACATGTATGTATACAATGCCCTGAGAAGTCAGCATGCAAAACATTCCTGTATTGCTATACTAGCAAATCACTATATTTAATTTTCTCCTCTTTATTTTCCTCTTTGTTCTGGATCTGCAGGCTGTCCCAACCAACATGGCTAATAACTGTATATCTGTGAGCAGTGTTTAAAGGGTCACAGTTTTTCAGTTTAAAGAGGGTGTCATTAAAGCTCTGTCCTTTTTCACCTGCGTGTCATTGTGGTTGGCATGTGGGTTCCTTCATGGTGTAGGTGACATAGGAGTGCTGGGACTCTGTGTGGAGGGACACAGAGCCCACACTAACACAAGCCTGGGGTATTAGGCTGTCTCTGCAAAAAGTTGTCTCCATACCAAAGCAGTTTGTGCTTGAGAGGGGTGTGGGGCAAAGGTGCTGTGCTGGCAAGTGGCCCTTCATCTTCAGTACCTTCTCATATAGTACCTTTCCATTTTCTCTGTGATTTCATTCCCTTCTCCAGCAGAATGTGTCACAATGCCTGCTATTTAGAGCAATTAATTGTATGATTTCTAGAAAACACTGGCTGGATCTGTCAAATCCATCATCTCTGTAATTGTCCATCCACTAATGAAACTCCTCTCTCGCCAACTCAGTACAATATTTCACACAATTTTAGCCTCCAGCTCGTTACTATAAAATGCTATTGTCAGAGGCATACAAGCAATAAAAATGTGTGCTTTTATATATTTAATCCTACTTCTGTATTAATTTAAAGCCTTTCCATGTACTTAAAATTTTAAAATAATTAATGACCATATGTGTTTCAGTGCTTGGGAAAGAAAACAGACTGTGTTCAAAGCTCATCATATTTTCTAACTTTTATCTTCAACATATTTGATCCTGCGTAAGCAATTCCAAATTGGGGATCTTTACAAGGAAGAACAAAAAATCCAACCAAGTAATAAAAGAATTAGAATACTCCTGCTATTTACATGCATCTTTGGGAGAATTCAAGAAAATGCAGTATTTCAGGTTCATTGATGTGTCTGAGAAATCAAATTCATGAAATATTTTGAAGAAGATAGAATGATATTTTTTAAATTAGAAACATTAATTTTGATTTTTAAAAAACCAACTTAGTTTCAGCTGCTGTTTAGAAGACTAAAATCGTGGGACCTCGAATACAAAGGCAAAGATTTCACTGCGTATTAAGGAAATGTTTTTAGTAGACTAAAACAGTATTTGTCTTTTTTTGTGTTTTGCAAGGTGCCAAAAATTTCCTTTCAGAGAGTTGTAGAGAGCAATAAAGTACTCCCCAAGCCTCCTTTTCTCCAGGCTGCATTGGCATTTCGGATTCTGTCTTCAGCTGGTCCACTGGTGTTGCTTCCAAAATTTCCAGGAAATTTTGAGCCTTTTTCTTTTCTTCAATCTCACAACCTGTTAGTGTATTTTGTGGTGTTGATTTTCTCAACTGCAGTTTTGCAGTGTTGCTTTTTAACACTGGTGACCATATCTAGGCATGGGGGCTTGCCTGCCTGACTGTTCCCTGAGCAGGATGCTACTGCCTCTACCTCTGTCAAGGTTCTTGAGCCTCATCCATGATTTGAGCTTTTTCTTACTCTGTGATAGCTCATAAGCAACTGCATCCCTAATAGGAGGATAATGGACAGCACCTCTGAAGGAGGTATTTTGGGGCAAGCTATAATTTAATCCATCATCTCTTTGGTGATGTGTTCAAGTATAAAATCTGTGTGAGTGAGACGATGGTCAGTTTGGTATTAGAACACTTGAGTAGACTAAAAGTAAAACCAGCATTCAAGCTGATACTTGTCAGAAGTGTAAATGTATTAATTTATCCCAGGGAAGACAGATAAATGGGTCTAAGGGGAGTTACATCACCTGCTAGTTCACATTTCTGCGTGAATCTAGTTAGTCTCACTTAGCCCTGCTGCCAAATTTGTGCTTCACATCTGGGGATGACTGCACTTCTGATTGACTTGTGGCCTCCTCAAGCCATACCATGTGGTTTCCAGATGGTGGACTTCATCTCCCTTGAGGCAGGAACCCCTGGTGTTTGCCTGTCCAACTGTTCATTGTACTTTCTGTACTGTCATTTACCCAGCAGCCGAATTAAGTTTGGATCTTGAAGATTTGTTTCTTGCAGGGACAATGACAGAGAAGTCACGTGCACTGCTAAGCTTCTGACACTGCACATCATTCACAAAGGCTGATCTGACAGGTGCTGTGAACAAACCTGTTTGTTCCTACTCCTTTGGACAAGTGTGTCTGATGCTGCACCCTCTTAAAGGGGTTGATGGACACTGCTGGTACGTTTCCAGTCTAGAGGAGCGACGTGATCAGGAACCAGTTTAGATTCTCAAGGTGGTGTAGCAGTATTAGGCCAGTATTTTATCCAAGCTAATGACTGCATCTCAGTCCAGCTAATTATCTTGAGTGCAGGAGAGCACTAGTATGGATGCACCAGGCTAGCATGGAGGCAGACACAGGTACCTTTTGTATCCCAGCTCAGCTCATACAGAGTCTCAAAGCCTGTTTCTCAATCCAAGGAAAAAAGGATCAGCATTATTTGTGAGTGTGAAAATAGGGGCTAGCATTTGTGGGTTTTACAAACCACCGTCTGGGACCACAGCTTCCTTAATTAAAAAAATGACAACACATACATAACATACAACTGGGATATGAGAGTGGACTAGAGACTCTTCAGAGGTCCCTTCCAACTTTAACTATTCTGAGATTCTGTGCACCACAAATACATGGTATACAGCCATCTCTATGCAGTATCTTCATATCCTGGTTCTTGGATATGGCTGTGATGCCATATACTGCTGGCACACCATCCCATAATGTACTCATCCATGTTACTGATTTTTCATAACATTGGCTTCAGGCTATGTGTACATGGGTAATAATCCAGCCCAGTAGAAGTAGTTGGTCCTGCTAAGTCCACACTGTGCTGGATACTTTATGAAGAGCCTTAGGTGTGCTTCTAGAGTGCATTTCCTGGTGTAGCTTAATCCAAAAGTAATTCAGCTCCACAATATGAACCAGAGTACAGCAGGTGGGCATCTTCAGGAAGTTCACTCCAGAAGCTCACTTTGGACTACATTGCTAATGTAAGTTTACCCTCAGTAGGTTACTGATAGGTCTCAGGTAAGTGTTCCCTGCTGGGCAGGTTCCTGTCAGGCTGTGGGCATCTTCTGACTACTGATGTGCATGCTGGCAGCACAGCTCCTGCTGCAGCCACAAGCTGAGGTGCTGCCATGGCCTTTGAGTCACTTGCCTGTGTAAGTGACTAATGAACAGTACTTGGCCTGCTTGCCACGAGGAGCACAGGCTGCTGAGGAGCAAAGCATGGCTGGAGGTAAACCCTAGTCTCCAATTACACAGAATGTGGAGACTTCTCTTGCAAACTCATGCCAAGTGTGCAGAGGGTTCTGGACCCTGTACAATGGCAAAGGCAGCATCTCACATAGGTGTGGTTTAGTACACTTCCTTTGAGGCAGAAAGCTATCTCATTAATTAAGCATCTGGTCCTTATCTGTGTAAGACCTACTTTTGCTACAGTAACTGAGAAAAGATTTGTCCCAAAAAGCACACATGTATATAAACATATCTACATGCATATGGGAATTAATTAGCACCTGGTTGCTATTTATATCATAGAATTTAGGTCAGGTAGTGAAAAACAGATCAAAATCCCTCACCTGACGTTTTAGGAGGACTTAGAACAGGCATATTGCAATGTCTAATGCTGGAAACTGCCAGGAAATACTATTCCTATTGACATGAAAAGTGCCAGAGGAACCTTCACAGCTATGTAGGGCAGAAGCATACACAACCTGTCTCAATGTAATACCAAAGCACCTTAGTAAGAAGCCTTCTGCTGCTTCCAGGATTAGCTGTTGCCTTTCTTTTTGCTTTCTTTCCTGTCCCATTTGAGGCCTATGTTCCCTGGTGGTCTGCTGAAGGGGGTTCCCAACAAGCCTTTCCAAGGGGGACCTGAGGAGAATCTTCTGAAAGATATGGTAATGGATTCAAAGTTTAGGGCAGAAGGGCCTCACAGCAGCCACCGTCTCTTCAAGTGAGTTGCTGGGGTGCCTTGAAGAGGACGTTCCTGTCACCTTTTCTGGTAACTGGTTTGCGTCACACGGTGGCACCCTTGCAAACCAAATAAAGCTCGAACTCCCACTGCAGCGTCTCTCAGGGAGGTCTAGGGGATCTTCACTCTCACTCAGTAACTGAGGCCTTAGTGTCTTTTCGATGTTGGTCCCCTAATTGTGTCTGGCTTGAAATCACTGAATAGGTGGAAAGACTTACTGGGAAGCAGGAAATGGATAAAACCCACAAGAACAGTGTGGTTGTGTAAGCCCCATTGTTTTGGTAGCCTGGCAGTAGACTCGAGCTCATAGTGCAAAGGGGAAAATCCCAGTATGTTGGTTGGTATTTATCATGATTATTTTTGCCAAGACACTTCCTTTTTTCCTCGATAATACTTAATATTGAGGTGTTACTATCAGTAGCAGTTAAGGATTTTGTGAAACATAAAACAGGACTGTATGCAGCTAAATTTACACAGAGGGAATCCTGTTCTGGCCACCTAGGTTCTGAACAGCTTCCTGGCTTAGATGGTGGTATCATGTTACCAAGTTCGCTTAAACAGTTACGTTATTTTGTCTTTCCACGAATGAGGTACACTGTTGAGTTTAGGTATTTCAGTTTTGTAGTTGTGCATGTTGTGGAAGCCTCTGCACCTTAGGAGATCAATCCACTTGAGACCTTGCCTTTTGTCATTGTGCTGACAGTGTCCAAAAGCTTGGGCTAGGGATGAGAGCCCAGCTGTATGTTAAGTCTTACATACATTTACAGTAGAAAGACAGGTAGTTGTCTGCTCTGGACAACTTACACCTGTTGCCCTGACTTCTGCAGTTCTGGATGTTGTCATTCTTTTGTAGCTAGTTTCTCACATTCTTCTATGTAAACATAGCCATGTTATTGTAACTGTATCTTATCATTTACATTCCTTTCTTCTGGACACAGAACTTTGATGGACATTTCCTTTGACCACTGTGATTGAGGGCGGAAGAACTTATTCCCTCCAATGAACAGTGATTTCTAAATGTATATATAATAAACAAGGTGGGTCTTGCTCGCCCCTTCCTTCTGTTTCCTCCTTGCTGGTAACAGGTGTCTCTCGTCTCTTCTTTCGTGTTGTTACTGCGACATACACCCTCTTACAGAGCTCCAACAAGCTGCTGCAGTGAAGGTGTGGCAGTGTTCATTACCAGAACCTCTTTGTGTGATGCATTTTTCTGGCTAAAAAGGGATACCATCAGTTGTTATGGCCCTTTGATGTAGGGGCCACAGTGATGTCAGGAGTAAGGTCGAGTCCAAAACCAACTCAATTTGTAGGTGTTATTTATTTACTAACCTACAGATAAATGTTTTGAATTCAAAATACCAGTGGTTAGTTAGTATATGTATTGTTCAAATCAGGAGAAAAGAATGCATTTTTTTGTATTGAGGAAGTAGTAAAGATGTAGTCTTAGAAAAGCTCAAATGCATGTGTCTATTTCTGTCCATTTTAAACTTGCTCCAAAAATATCCTGTGAAGCCAGCCCCTACAATAAAACCATGCAGATCAATAATATTTAAGTTGTGAAGCTTTTCTGTGTGTCTGTGTCACTCAATATGGGTTTGCCCTTTGTTTTGATCAGTACAAGTGATTTTTCTGCTGTATATCATGCTATTCAGCCTGCATATGAAACTTGTTCTCTGCTTAGACTCCTTGACAAATTGATGGAATGACAGTGTAGGATTGATACAATGAACTTGAAAAATTGGTAAGTGACAGTTTGATTCCACTGGGTGGTAACAGTTCATAATATTTTCTATTCAGGCTCTGCATTGAAGGTACAAAATCACTGTGGTGCTTGAATCAGTGTAACAGCCGTCATATCCCTCCTCCTCATGCAAATACAGGGGGATTTAAGGAGTCAGCACATGTCTGAGATTGCTAGGCTGCTCCTGGCAGCATTGCCTGCTGAGTGTTGGAGATGATGAGAAGAAAAACGCTAGAGCTCTCACATCAAAACCACTGACTTTACTTCTGCAAAGGGAGCACTAAACACTATCACTTGGAAGCTGATCAGTGCGGATGGAAGGACCCTGCTAGAACGGGGCATGGGTTGGAGAGGCCCATCAAATGGAAGCTGCAAAAACCTCTGTCTGGAGGTCAGACTTGGCCACAAGGCTGAGAACTGAAAAGAGGGGCACAAATTAATTACCATCTTGTACCTGTGTGTTACTGCTTGGTAATTGCCCTGGGTTACTCAGTGACCATACAGCATCCTATAAGTGAAGTATTTTCATAATTTTGGACACCATAAGGACATCACAGTAGCTGCACATACTGTTTCTTCATTATTTCCAATGGGGAGAGAAAGGAAAGAGAAGGAAGATTTTAACTTACAGCAAGTTACCCTCTATTTATACTCTCTCTGCCATCAAGAAAGATGATCGTTTTGTCAACCTCCCTTCTCATCCGTGATATATCAAGAGTGGCTACATTGAAGTGTTATTTTTCCAGTCTATTTATTAGTAATGCTGCCATACCAGTGTGTTTAAGATGTATCTCTTTGGGGCTAAAATGACGTGTACAGGAAGACTAATGTCTCCTAACTTACCTCCCTGTGTAAACAAAGAATTCGGAGACAGCTTAGGAGAAGTAAAACACTCTCATCTTTGTAGTAGGAGAGTTAAAGTGTGAAGTTTGCTCCCTGTCACTCAGGAATCTGCAGTTGTGGATAGGAAAATTTTCGTGTCACCGTGGCCACTCAGGCAATGCAAAACTCTCTGTTTCCCATATTTTTCATCCCAGCTGATGTTGGTTACACCTTTGCTGCTTGACTAGAGCAGAGGTAGACCAGATAAGGGGCTCGACTTGCTTCTTTGTGTGGACCTGCCGTGGTTTCTCTCCTCTTGTGAAAATACCGTGTTGTCTTCACATTTGTTGAACTGTTAAGGAAAGCTTAGACTGTCCTTTTGCTTTCTCTCAGTTGTTTGTTTGTTGTTTTTTTTTCCCAAGCTGAAGCTTAAAATATCTGAAAACCTGACAATTATTATTTATTTTTAGAGGCAGACTGTCTTTCTCAGAACTGCTCTTTCTAAGCACTGTTGTGAACTGATGTGTTTATTAACAGTGCCTGATTTGTAAACCTAAGCTTTTAGACATCAAGAGTACATACCTGAAAGATAGATAGGACATTTTCCAGTGATGGGAAATGCACTAGTGTCAACTGTACATCAAAAGCTGGAACAGAAAGATCTGTGTTGGCAAGTGATCAGGTTATTGCATTTTGCTAATCTTCCATCACTGTTTGTTTTGTGGACTATTACAAAAGAGTAATCAGGAACAAGAAAGTCAAAACCTATCTGAAACTGGTTGTTCTTTTAACAGTTTCCTGAAATAATGTATCATGTTTCAACATATATTTTCTTCCTAATAACTTATGCTCCTGCCGTAACTTTAGATTCTGTCTAGCAGGACAAAACAGCAGGAGACAGAAAAGTTATTATATCAGTTGAGTAAGCAAGATAACACCCTAGAAAAATATTTTTTACATGACAAAGTGTAAAAGAATAGAATAGTGTGTTTTCTTGAAACTGGCCATAAACAATTGTGATTGTTTTCTCTTGTTTAAAGAAGATGCTCTCACATCGACTGAGACATGGAAGATGTTTTACAGATAGACACATACTAAAAGAAACACATTCAAACATGCAATCCTTGTCATGTTCCAAGTGGTAATCTGCCACTCAGTTTTCAGGTGTCTCTAGGACATAACTGACAAACATTTGTAAATTGTCCTGTTTAATATACTTCAAAATTTACATTAAAGTGAAGAGGGCATACCTATCAATCATTTTGTGTGTCTGGGTGTTACTGACCTCAAAATACATTTCTTAAAGTTTTATTGTGAAATTCTCTTTACCGTGTCCCAAGTTCAGTGCAAAAAAAATATTTGGGCACTGTGGAAGTGATCTTCACAGTCCCATCCCAATATAAATTAGAATATTCTATCAGGTCCATTCATTTTCAAAACTTTGAGATAATTTTTAATGGTTAATGAGTGTACTAGACACCCGTATCTTGTATTTCCTCTTCAACATTGCCTTTGTCCAGAGTCTCTGCAGAAGGTGGTATAGGAATTGGCTAAGCTGTATCTTCATCTTTCAATGCCTTCTCAGACAAGTATTCTTCTGTTAAGAATTACACTCCTAATGCCTTTTGAAATACTCAAATTACATATGAGAACAGAAAAGACTCTAGATTTTAGCCTTAAATCCAGTCCTTTTATAAAATCACTCATCCACATGTGAAGTGGAGGTTTCCTACAGCTTGTTTAGTGCCTGTATGGATAGAGCTTCTTCTGAAGACCCTCTATGCGCTTCACTCCTTGATGTTTCTTCTCAGACTCTTGATTAGACTCTTGTGTGAGTGGGTATTCTCAGTGACTGTGAGTGCAAATATCCACCTTCACATGGACATCACTGTTCACAAGCAGTGTCCCACAAGTTTGCCCAGACATTTTAGCCCACCTTAGACCTGAAAATTTTTCAGTCTCCATTTTTTGAACTGATCACATAGTTGGCAAAAACTACAGTAGGATTTAACAGTGCTGGCTGCCTGCTCTCTTCTGTTCACACCATAAGCCTCTCTGTCATGTTTTTTCTTCGGACTATTGGCACTAGTTGGTCACCTGAACTAGAATCAGAGTTGATAGTTTCTCGAACTAATTCATTATACAAATGTCAGGTTTTGATTGAAAAGAAAGTGAGGAAAAAAGCTCATTTTAGGATTTTCACAGTGCTAAACAAATACTTCTTTTAATAGGTGCAAGGTAGGTATTCTGCCTGTTGGTTACTTTTTAGATCTGTACTCATTGCAAGAACAAATAAAAATTAATTACAAAGGAATGTGAGGAAGGTGGTGCACATTTAATTGCAGCTCTCTTGGCCAGCTTTGCATAGTTTATTTGGGTTTGCCAGTACAGATTGCTCTGACTATTTGCCCATGTTCTGGCAATCACTTCTCATCAGTTATGATGGTGGAAAATTTCATTTCAGGCTTACTCTTCCTTCAGTGATACTATTGTCAGTGTGGCTGGCAGGAAGAAAGCAGCGTGAGTGAAACTTGCTGGTCTTTTGCTCAAGCCTATAGGCTTTCATAGAATACTTGATATATGCCACATGTAAATTCTAATGCTTTGCTGGATTACTTATTATCTGAAGGTCTTTAGAAGTCCTTCACAGCTGCTCGGAAACACACTGACACCCTGTTTGGAACTTTATGGACTCACCTACTGTGGAGCAAGTTGTTTTGCTAATGGGCTGTGCTCTAGCTACTCTGCACTAATTCCTCACACAGATATGATTACCCCAAAGCAAGGGGAAAGTAAGTGACTATACCTTGAAATTGTAGAGAGCCGGCATGGTACCTTTGCCTGCACCAAAATGGATTACCGGTGTAGGCAAGCTTTTAGTATTGGAAAGGCTCTGCTGTCCCCTAAAAAATAGATTAACTTCTTTTTCAATGCACTGAAACGATGAGTTTCAGCAGCTTTGTTTTCCTTGGCTTGGTTCTGAACAGGACTGCCCAGATGAGGCCAGGAGATGGGGTTGAAGAATTGAATATTGACTCTGCTTGTTTCTGACTTTCATCTAGCAGTACATGAGACACTGCAAGTTTGAGCCTGGCAGCTAATAAAACTACTAGATGTTGTGCACAAAATGAATTTGACTCATATTTGTCTTAGAAATGCAGTGTCAGAGCCACAGGCCTTTGCATGTTTCAGGCTTTGCCTTGTTCCCCCTGTGGCGCAGTTATGCTGTGGGTGTAAAAGGAGCAGGACACTTAGGAAAACAAGTAGTGCGCAATTGCTTGTGACTCTTTGGAGAAAAAACTGACAGGTAGAGCTCAGTAACATTTCTGTGATGTGCAGAAATGAAGTTAAAAATTCATGTTCTCAGTTCTTCCTGGGCATTTTGTTAACAGTAAATGCCACCATAGAGTAATACATAACAACAAGGATGCCAGGGGCTGTATGGGAAGAGTATAATTAACACTAAAAAAAGATGACTTGAGAAAACCTAAACAAGACAAGTAGATGCTTTCCCAATGAGGCTGCGAGGAAAGTGCTCACATATTACCATGGACTTTTTAAATGGTGCAATACCATAAATAGGCTAATGAAACTCCATTTAAGAATACACTGACAATATGACATCCAAGTTCAGTTGTGGAGTGCCACTTTTTCCTGCTTTATGAAAATACAAACCTGGAATTCATTTCTGCTGGCAGATGGAGAGCAAAAATTCACTGTATTAAAAGGATAGAACTCATGATACTCAGAACTGCTTTCTAATAGAAAATATGACATAGTTTGAAATTTGTGTCTGTGAATTATTTTTGTTTGCTCCTCAAAGCAGAATGGAAAGGTGGTTCATATCATCAAACTCAGCTTATCCCATTATTTTAAGGAGAAAGACCAGTCTCTGCTCCTCCCTGTTTGCTTAATGCTGCGGTATTCAGGGTAACATGCTGGTAAATTGCAGATTAGGATGTGCAGGTGGATACTTGAGGTACAGAAAGAGCGAGGCTTGGTCAGAAATGGATATACAGAGCTGGAACTTAGCTATTGCCTCTTCATACAGTTAGCCTCAAGGTGCAGATCTTTCAACCCCTTGCTGTGCTGAGATTCCTTTGCCTCTGCTCCGGGTTGGAGTGATATAGGGACAGTTGTGCTGCTGCATTAGCCCAGTGTCTTGTCTGTCAAATTAGCCTGTGTCTAGTATGATGGTAGCCCTTCTGGTCAGCCTGAGCAGGGGGAGGCTGTTTCTGCCTGCCTTATGCAGTGGAGCCCTGGGAATCAGAGTCATGGTGCAGCAGCCATTCTGCAGGCTGACCCCCGAGCACCTTGTCTGGTGGAGCAGGAAGGACATGGTTGTTGCTGAGCTGAGATCTGATCTCTATCAGGTCCTCAGACAAGAAACTGAACCCAAAGGCCAACCTGCCAAACGAAAATCCTGTCTAGACAATTAGATACCATCCTTATTGCACTCAATACGATACTTCTAATGTGGATAGTCATATCCTAGACCAACATAAGAGGTTACAAATTAACTTCTCTTACCTGTTACTCTCTTTTTCCTACTACCTTATTCACAACTTACCCCAATTAGTGCATGCAGAGCTTCTCTTTGCTCTTCATTTGCCTTTTAGATCTTAGGCATATGCAATTTCCATGAGGTTTTTTTTTCTTGCTTTAGATTGTAAACGTAATTACCTGATGGCTTTATTTCATGTTAGCATGCTTGTTGTCTCCTCAAGGTCAGTGTGACTTCAGTGCTCATGAAGGATGAGCACTGAATGAGCAACTCAAAAGAATAGATTTGAGTTGGTATTTGTCCACGGGTAGGAAGGTCTCGGTGCTGCATCAGTGCAGTCTTTCAGAGAGGCCTCCAAATGTACAAGCATCTGATTTGTGTATGTTTGAAAAATCTCATCCTGCCTCTTGCAGGGTGTGAATCCAATCCCAACAGACAATTTATCCGTTGGCTTCTCCCTGCTGTGTCTACCACAAGTAATGTTTTTGTGGTTTGTGGGACTGCTTCCTAGGAACTGAAATCACTCCTTTTACATATATCACAAAACTGCTGTTCGTGATTGCATGTTTTGGTCACAGCCGAGTCAGGCTGGACTGAATACAAGGATGATCGCAACTCCCCTCCCATAGGCATCCGGTTCCACTCAGTTGCAACACCAACACCCTCCACTATGTAAAATTAACTCTGCCTCTCCCAAAATAAAAGACCTTATGATATTATACCATGCTGTTGCTCCATCCATCATAGAGGAGTGGCCCTGTTAGAGAAGCAAGGTTGACGACATGTACGCAACTCATGTAGTAGGGAATTATGAGTTGTTAATAATAATTACTTCAAGCTGGTAAAAATGGCCCAAGCTACAAGACACTCCTTCTGAAATCATGGTCAGCACCATGAAGCAAACTATGTATCCATCACCATTCCTTCTGACTTGCTTTTATGCTTCAGGGAACTGAAGGGACTGTGCAAAAATGTGACACAGACATTTCTGGCCAGAGGACACAGACTGAAGCTGTTCTACCTCAACACTGGGGGCAGGTGTGGGAGTGTATGTGTGCCCATATACAATTGGTGCTCCATTAGGAGAAATAGATCCTATTATAGTGTGACCGTGAAACCCAACAACTCTTTTCCAGGAAGTGCTGTGAGATAGAAAATGGGAACAATGAGTATTTGTTGTTACTTTCTCTCAGACAGATGACTTTGCAGACAGTGAGATATATTTTCTGCTTGTGTCCACTGATCATCACTCTACTGACTTCAGTACAGTCCTGTCAGGTTTTGTCAGCAGAGATGTGACCGTCTGCTTGCCTACAATTTATAAAGACAATCCATCATTCAGGCAGTTGCAGGCTGTGTATTTTATGGGACAACCTCAGCTTTAGTGTACACACATCTACCTGCCCTTTGTCAAGACATACGCTGTTCATGTTCAAGCAGCCCAAATATGTTTTTATTAAATCTCAGACATTACAATGGCAACCTAATACTGTCAGTCAGGAATAAATTATTAGTGGTATTCAGCAGCAGAAGATGCAAAATCCTGTTCCTGATCACTGTGTTGTATCATGTGTTTTAATGAGAAAAAAGTGCAAGAGTTTGGCAGCACGCGAATTTCATAGTACATTATGTAAGCCATAAGATATTTTTTCTTTATATATTTTATCCTGGAGCTTTGTCTTCTACTCTCAAGCTTTAAGCACCTCTAACTGTATGTATAACCACTAACAGACAGAATGGGATATGTTTAAAAGGGAATTTCTTCCTCTGAGCTTCAAAATTCCAGTGCAAAATTAGCTTGTATTAATTTTTTTGTAGAAGATGCCTCCTGACATCTAAAAAAATACTATTTTAAACTAAAATCTGGATGGCAACTATAAAAAATCAATATTTAGGGGAAAGATTGTATCTGACACCTACTAATTTTTGATACAACTTTTCTGTGTAGAAATGTCATGGTTGTAAAAGTATTGCAGAAGATTTTAAGGAAGTTTTTGCATATTCAGTAAACCACAAACTATTTTTTGACCAATACATACATAAGGAAAGACATTAGTGTTCTAATTTTATAAGAAAATGAAAGCTATATTGATAAGCTCTGAAATTCTGGTTTTGTACTATTTATTAAGAATTTTCATAGTGGATTTTACTTGCTCAGATCTGCCCTTTCCCAAACATTCTTCAACATTTTCTTTTACAACCTTTCTTGGAAATTCTTTTTAGGGCTTAGTGTGAAAATCATCATGAAGATAAGAGGACAATTCACTTGGAAATGAAACATGCCAGTGGTGTGATTTGAGGACAGTTTTTTCCATCTTTAATAGCAAGATCAAAGTATACTTCTGTGTTCTGGGACTGGCAGGGACAACAGCTGTCCTCCAGAGCGTCAGGCAACGACTTTAAGCATACAAAACTTGTTGGCACAATGCTTACTTGTTCAAAAGGCCTGAATAAGTGCAGTTGTAGGTCTTCACTGCTTTAAAACATTTTGGATTTTGGTGTGATCCTACTTACCAATTTTTCTCATAAATGTACAATCAGTTTTTTTTCATAAATCTGTTCTGTCTTTTTCTTAGTCTTTCCTCACTAAGGGATTTGATTGGTGACTCCAGATAAGAGACCTTTCTTTGCCAAATGGGTGGCTGAGGTAGGGTGCTGTGTGTAGCTCCATCCTTATGTCTTGTGAACAGGAACTTGAGTCTTTGGGTCAAATTCAGAGCTTGCTTCTAGGGCTATGCAGCTTAATCAAAGTCTTCTTCCAGCCCTAGTTTTTCATGTCGTGATGTCTGGTATACTCAGACATCACTGTAGGCTGTTGTGATCTTTATTAGTGCAGATTTTTCCACAGCTCTTCTTGTCCTTTCTTGACACTCCAGCTAGGCTTTGATATGCAGGAATGAGACCAAAAACAGGTTGTGCATGCAGGATTTGAAATCCAAGGCTGATAGTCTAGGACAGATACTATAACCTCATCAGCCAGACAGACAAGAGCTGTATCTGCCTGTCTGTCCCTGACAAGCCCTTCATGAGTCCTTTGGAAAAAAGATAAAACCAAGGAATCAATGGTATAGGATGCCTTACTTTGCTGAGACACCTGGCAGGTGGCATTGATAATTTCTAGGAAAAAACAATAAATTAAAGAGTGGGCAATTTTCTTGACAACTGTTCAGGTTAGATCATGCTTCACTGCAGCTTTATAGAGGTAAACATGTGATCCTGTTTCAGAGGGAATGGGGGAACTCAGCTGTTCTGCAAAGTTGGGAGCAGATCAGACGAACCAGCTGACCTCAAATGAGTGGCAGCACAGCAGGCTTCTTGGGAAAACTTCTCTTCAAAGCACAGACTCCTTTGACAGGTTTTTGTTAGAAGTAAGTTTTTTGTACTAGGCTGACAGAATCAGAGGGAGAAGAAGAGCTAGCATTTACTGTTTCTGCTATGGGAAGGAGAAATAGTGACTTTAATGTTTAAGTAAGTTGCCTGTGCTTATCTGAGGACATTCTTCTGCTGGGCTCTGAGCTGAGATAGAGCGCTGCAGGTTGACACACGTATTTGTACTGTGAAGAAAGGAAGAAAATTAATTTGCTTGGTCCTTGTGAGATATAACTAGGAATATTCAGATTAAAAAAAAACCCAAAAAAAACAACAAGGGAAAAATAAGCTTGAATTTACTGAAAATATAATCCAAATGTATGCATATATTTAGGTATTAATGACAAGATTAATTAGATAGTTTTGGACATTCTCAGGGGAAGTAGTGGAAGAAAGATTCCTTAACATTTGAATGAGCAGGCTGAACAAGTGACTAACATCACAAGGCACACCACCTGAATTGCTCAGGAAGTGCCAAGATGGCCTACTAGATATCTGGTTTAGAGTTTTATTTGAGAGAAGAAAGGTGAAATTAAAAAATATCCAACCCTCCTTTTTTTTTCTGCAGTGGGATCCTGTTGTCCCTAGGGTTTTGGGACCTTCCACCACACTTGACATATTCAGTGTGCATGATAGAGAGGAGAGTGCTTGCTGATCTTCAGTTTCTTCATTGCTTCATCTACACCACTGCCCAAAAGCCATCTTTCAGCAGGAAATAAACTATTCCTTTCCCACATAGGGTACATTCCATGGGAGGAAATGATGTATCTACTAGGCCGGGGAGTGATCCTGAAATGTAATCCACTGAAAACTGGATAGTGGGGAGGAAAAGAGGTGGTCTTTGGGGAACATGTGGGGCCATAACATCAGTACGGGGTTGTCCTTAGCAGATATTTTAGCTGTTCAGTAAACCTGAATAAAATCATGATCCAGCAATATTCAAGGCAACTCACTCTTGCTCGTGACCAGAAAAGGAAACATTATGAATCAGGTAAGAAAAAGAAAAAGAAAAAGAAAAAGAAAAAGAAAAAGAAAAAGAAAAAGAAAAAGAAAAAGAAAAAGAAAAAGAAAAAGAAAAAGAAAAAGAAAAAGAAAAAGAAAAAGAAAAAGAAAAAGAGAAAAAAGATCAATAAACCTTCATGAAAATCCACAAGGTTTGGGGCAATATGTATTTTTTGCTTGCTCTGTGTTGATTACCACTCAACCCTTAGGGGCTGGCTGTAATAAACACATACTGGTTTGGACGTAGTCATTGCTTCATGACTGAGTTAAAAATAGAGAATTGCCAGAAACCCCAGAAGTTCTGATTGTAACAAGCGCAATGCTGCTTTTCGCTATTCTCCACCCATTCATAACACTTATGTATTTTCCTCTATCCTGCCAGCTTAGCCATCCCTTGCAGACAGCTCGTGACCACTGAGCTCTCTGAAGGTTAGTGTGTGTTAAGCTTTATCCCACTCATCTGATTTCCCTGCAGAAGTGTTAGGGGGTTTGGCTGGGGGACTTAAGAGCCAAAATTCATACCCCAAGAAACTCAAAATGCTACAGCTAGAGTCTCATTTATAAGATTTAGTCAAATATTTATAGATGTTTACTTGCACTATCAAGTCATTTCACTGTCCAGAGTTCAATAAACATCTCAAAATGAATAGTACATCTAGATGTCATTTCACAAAAAACTGATTTATCCAGTGTTTTCTTGTACTTGTATTTTAGTTCCCTCTGTGAAATGGAAAGGAAATTACTCAAGCATGGGGCAGAAGAGTTCAAGCCTGGTTTTGCAATGCCTCCTCTTACAAGCAGTCCCTGTGAGATCGCTTGGAAGAATAAAGGCTGCATTCTTCCTGTCTGCAGAGCACGTCAGGAAGCTGAAGCCAAGGGTTTTTTCTTACTGAAGAAAATCAGACTATGGTCTGTGCCCTGAGACATGGTGAAATGGAGACGTGCCTGCCAGAGCTCCCCTGTTTTCCACATGGCCATTACTCCAGCACAGATTAGGAAAACATATTTGCTTCCTTACCTCTACCCAGCTGGGAATAATCTAGGTCTAGGTTGGGACTTGCAAGACAGATGGAGTTGGCTATTTGTCCTCCTCATAACTCTTTAGTGTGTGAAATAGTTTTTCTTGTACTCATATGTCTGCTGTGCATACGTGTGTATTTCTGCCTCTGGGACCTCCCTCACATCAGAGAAATCCCTCCTAATTTCTTTTGCATGATGTCCAACTGATCCTTACCTTTATGCCACGTGCAATAGTCATACCATCATGTTTCCCAGTGCAAGGGAAGGAGGCACTCAGAACTAGCAGCTACAAGGCTGTGAACATAAAAGAGGTCTGTCTGTGTGTCTGTCCATCTCTTTCTGTCTCATGGGTTCAGGCTGTGTAATTGACAGTCACACACTCCAGGAGAAAGATTTCAAAGACTATTGGTGGCTTTGGCACTGTTTTTATTATGTAATAAAATTTAACCTTAATATGTATCTAGAGGTGCACCATTCTATAAATTGAAACTTGTTTCTCCTTCAGATGTTTTTTTCCAACATCCTATTTAGAGAGGCTAAGATAAAAGTAAGAAAATCTGAGCCAGTAAATCAGATTCATGTTTTCCTCTCTTTGAGGTGCACTGAGTAACTGCAGACAGAGCTAACAAAACCATGCATTGTAGAGCTGCTGAAAAGATCATGGTGAGAAAGAGAAGACAACTAAATGCATGTAGCTCCCCCACCTTTTCCAGGCTGCATGAGAATCCCAGGCAAGTGTTGCATGCCATGTGGTCCTTTCTATGTCTTCCTTACCCTCTTCTAAAGGTAGATATAAAAGAGGATTAACTGGAAAAGCATTTGGTGTCGTCTTGCTCACCACCAATTTAAGCTAAGATTTATCAGGAGATCAGCCTAGTCTGCGGTGCAGCAAAGATTAGTCAGGCTTTAAAATAAAACTATTTGGAAAAAAGTTCACTAAAAATAAACTGTCGTGCTTTTATCCATGAATACAAGGACTACAAATAGACACCAGTGCTTAAAACAACATGGAATCACAATTATAGAATGAAGAAAACACCTGTCTGGTTTTGAGATATGATAAATATGAATGTTAATACCTCTGCACTAGACAGGGTTTGGTATCCTGGGTTTTTGAGGAAATCAGAAATTCTCATTATTTTAAATTACTAAGTTGCATCATGTTATTAAAGAAGCATGCGTACAGACGTGGGAATCTTCCCACTAATGAACATCACTGAAATTCTTGGTGCTTAAAAATGCCTTGTTATTTGAAAAGTGATAGAGTGCAACCCTGACATCACTGTTAGGGACTTAGCACATCAAACCTGGTTCACAGAGAGCAGCATGACTCCTCTTCCCAGCAAAAACTGTAAAACACATTCACTGTCTGAGGCAGACTGATGATTAGTAAGAGATTAAATGCAATCAAGCAACCAAGACCTTTTGATCACAGAAGCATACGGTGGTTTGGTTGGGAAGGGATCTTAAAGGTCATCTAGTTCCAATTTCCCTGACACAGACAGGGGCAGCTTTCACTAGACCAGGTTGCTTAAGGCCCCATCCAACCTGGCCTTGAACACTTCCAGGATGGGGCATCCACAGCTTCTCTGGGCAACCTGTGCCAGTGTCTCACCAGCTTCACAGTAAGGAGTTTCTTGGTAACATCTAGTCTAAATCTCTCCTCTTCTAGTTTAAAACCATTTCCCTTTGTCCTGTCACTATCTGCTTGTGTATAAAGTCACTCTCCATCTCTATCTGGTTTTTGTTTAAACTAGAGGGTTAGTGAAGGATATCCCCAACCTCTGCAGTTTACTTCTGCTGAGTAGAAGAGTTTTCATAACACCTAAACTTAGCCTCCTCACTAAACATTAATTTTTTTTCCTTCAATCTACTACAGTCACAGACAAAAAACAGTTTCTGTCCCATCGAGCAGTCTATTTCATAATGGAATGCTTTTCTGATTCCCACTTTGTGTTATATCTTAATTTAAATACCTGAATTTTTATGGTAAGAGTTACTTTTGTTATATTAAAGCTTACAAAAGATGTAGTACAAACAGAATAATTTTTTTTTGTTCTGATCATAATAAAGCTATCAGTCACTTTGGTTTATTATATGGTATTTTCATGAGGGCTTGCTATATTCAGGATAACCTGTTTCCATTGCACCAGCAGACAAGATCTGGGGCCTCTCTTGTGAGACCTTTCAAAAGGAGCACTTGTTTGGTGAGAACTCCACCTTTTTACATCTCTTCAGAGAACCAACTTTAACTCCCAGGTTACAACTGGAAGTTGTTTTGCTTCTTACAGAAAGACATTGAGATACCTTTGGTGACTGGCCTCTATTGAGCCAGTGGAGTTCTATTATGGTATTTATGTGTGTGGCACTTTGGGCCAAATGAGGTGACAATGGGTACTCTGCACTTCAGTGCATGCTTTCAAAATCACTGACTGGCCTCTGGATGGACAAAAATGAAAAGCAAAGAACTTTGCAAAATGGAATCAATTGTGCTGTTCAGTGGGTCATGAAGTGTTCTGCATTGTCACCTAAGGGAGTGTTGTCATTAGGACAGTAAGGCCAGTGATGTTCTTTTCTTTCTAGAAAAATCTTACTTTATTTATCTTTCTACGTTATAATAACATGGCTGCATTTTGAGGACAGTCTTGAGTTGAAACCCCTTTTCATTGCAAATGAGGGTAGCAGAGTCTAACTTAATAGTAGCTTTTGCAAATTTAGGTGGCATATTCTGCTTTTCTAAGAAGACGTTTCTTTTTTTTTAATTCTACTTTGCCATAAATGGGGTTTAATTTCCTAGGCTATCTTAGTTTCCTCTTTGTTTCCCCTCTGTAAAGACACCATTTGAGAAGTGCAATTAGAGCTAAATAAGAGTTTAGTACATTGTCTGGATTAAAGCACCCTGCTTCTTGGTGAAAATTGTCTCGAATCCTACAATAAAAGGACAATAATTTATTTAGTCTGTGGTAAAACACAAGAGGAAAATGTTTAAGTGATTATCCATTGGCAGCAAAGTAATCTAACTGAGCAAAGAGCAAAATGCTGCATTGTTGATCACTCTAGTTTTATGCAGTTTTAACTCTCTTAAGCTGAGTAGTACAACCAAATTTAAAAAGGAGGAATAAAGCCTGTGGTAACTCTGGCCTAAAAGTGCTTTAATTTTCGTTAAATGTGCATTGTTACAATCCCAAGAGTGAATCCAATGAGCTGATGGTCCACGTTCCCACTTCACTTCTCATTTGTCTCCAGTGTAAATCTCTGATGCCAGCCTAAGGAGAATTAGACCTAGCAAAATCAGACTTCTCTAAGACTGGTAAAAAACCTGAAGGTCAGGTAATTTATATACTTTTTCTAAGGACAATATTTTTTAATGTTTTTAAATGCATGAGAGAAATTTTGATGTCTGTTCTATGGAAAATGCCTATACATTATTATCCTTGTAACATAGTTCCTGCAATTAATTTCTGACTTTTGCTGGGGTGGCTGAGATCAAGCAGCTTGGAACAGAAAACACTGGGTTGGGTTGGATGGGTTGTTACGAAATAAAGTTACTAAGAAGTAAAAAGGTTTGCCCTAACTTTTCAGAATCGAGTCTAGGACTCTGCTTTGTGAGAGACCACCTAGAGTATGCCACATCTACTCAATCGAGCAAAGAAAGGATGTATTGACACTTGCACACTCACCTTGCATGACCTTCTCATGTTGATGATCATTCAGCTATAAGGAATGTGAGTCCTAATATTAACTTTGTAAATTGAATGTTACCTAGAACTGATGCCTATGTCAAATGCACAGGAGCAGGCTGAGACAGAAGGAGGTGAAAAATGGAAAATTGTTCTTGAGAAACATCAGAAATTCTCAACAGCCTATATTGATACAACATTTTCTATACAGGTCTTTAATTTCTGTTTTCCCTCTCAAGGCAAAAGGTGGGTAGCATAAAAAATTTGGATACAAATTTGCAGAGGTCATATCTGTGCTTGAAATGAGAAAGATGTACTACAAGCTGATTTGCTTTCTGACAGACTGCTGGGAGGAAGAGGAGGGTAAAAGAAAAAAAGTCTTTAGTTTGTACAGCTAGAAACACAAAGGCATGCTATGCAAGGACCTTCAATATTGTAATAGTCAGTGTTTGCTTTAATTGGCAGTATGCAGAGAGCTCTGGGCTAGGTAAGGACTACTGAAACAGATACCTTGTCTACCACCACCAGCCCAAGATAAAGACTGTGCTGCTGTGCTTTCTCCTAGGTTTCTATTCTGAGGCTGTTTTTTGTGTCATTTGCAGACTCAGGAGATTGCCTATGAGAAGAAAGTGGCAGCAGCCTTGAGGCTCTGCCGTGAGTCTCTCAGTATTTGTTGTGGCATTAGCCAGTTTGTCATTGCACTGATGGGCCTCTGGCATTGTTCCCCAGCATGTGTGCTGCTGGCCTTCTCTGCCAGGGAGATGCTTCTCCTGTGCCCCTTCAATCAGATTTCCATGTTGAAGCTAAAGTAAAACAGCACTGAAACTGCCGTATTTCTGTAATGGCCCTCAAGAAATTTTCAGCATCTTAACAAGGCTGTTGTGGGAAGTATTCTATTCATTTACTCTGCTGGCAGGTGAATGGAGGTACAGGGAAGTTTGGCAAATCACCAGAGTAACAGTGAACCCCTGACAGAGTCAAGGACAATCTAAAGGAGTTATAACTCTTCAAAACACTAGTGAACTAATTAATCATTAACTAGCTTATCTCCACTATTGCCAATAAAGCTGAGATGGCTTCTGCCCCTTAACTTTTTCCTTAGAAGTTGCCAATAGCATTTATATCCTGGTTTAAAGTCACAGTAGAAAGAAAACACTGATAAAAGAACTGAAGTGTGTATCTGTGTCTATTAGCAGCTGTCTTGTCTCCTGTAAGGCAGTTGGTGATGCCTACAATGAACGGGCTTCGGTTAGGCCTTTGAAAGTGTTGCCAGGTATCATAAAATTCCTGCCTGTGTTTCTGGTCCAAGATCAGCCTTCTATCAAGTCTGCCACACAATCTCTTTCTGGATGGTTGACATTTTTTTCACAGGGTTCATCAGTTGTGAGCTTTTGTATGTTGGGTTTTTTTTTCCCCTTTGCCTAGATTTAAAAAAGCTAGGCCAATGGGCAAAGCTGCCACTAAGCTTAAAGGAAAAAGGATATGATCAGGGATGTAACTCCTCTGATTTTTTTCCTATAGCCACTGTAGTTGTGCCTTTAAAGCATGTCTGTGTAGAATGTGTTACTTAGGTTTTTTTGACTGATTGTTTTTATGTGTCTTTAAAACTGATGACTATATGTATTTTTAAGAAGCTTTTTTCAGATTCTCATGAATTTTGTATTTTTTATTGAAAAAAGAACAAGTGCAGAAATACTGTTTGTTTTGCAAACCTAGGATAGGAAGACTAGAAAGAAAGACCTTATCAGCAAAAAACTATGGTGAAAAATATTTCTAAAGGCAAATGCTTTGAATAACCTGCACACTGCATGTGTAAAACTAAATAGGATCTTTTCAGTGTTTGTGGCCTCCTCCTGTTTGCAAGAGTGCTCCCTGAAACAAGGAGACTGATGGTTCTTCTGAGTTAATTTCAGCTCATGTTAGTATTGCATGCTTTAAAAATAAATGTGCTCCTTCATTTGAAATTAAACTATACATTCCGAAAAAGCCAGAGAATATTCAGCTTAAGGAAATAATTAGTTATTTGTTTGACAGTACTGTCTGGAAACTTTTTTTCCTTAAGACATTGCACATCTATTTTCAGTATCCCCAAAAGGAATTTGTGTAGCCAATTATTTCCATGCTCCAGTAACAAAAGTTTGGAGATGGGAGTATTCTTTAATGGCATCGCAGACCCTAATTGCTGGGGAAAAATAAAATGTTTGAAGCTCTCCTGTATAGTGTATCAATACAGAATTATTCTCTTTTTTTATTGCTTGAAAGCTTCATATCTGAGCTAAAAGAAACTGAGCTGGGGAGTGCAGTGTAAGTCCTTGGAAGAGGTGACACAGGGAGGAAAATTATGCATTAGTATCTGTGAGGTTGGAGAGAATAACTTCCATATTAGACAGAAATAGAATTGCTTCTCCTACCAGTTTAGTTAGTCTGTTTTTTTGGACAGACACGTAATGAAGGCAAGAACATGTGAAGGCTTAAGAAAAACTGGAGTTTTTTACACATTCTGATTCTTTGTTGTGTGTAAGAGAGGGCTAAGGCACAAATGTGCATTGAATGCAATCATTATACAATATTTGAGTGCAAGAAATGAGGTGGAGGCTTCTCTGTTCCATGCACTCTCAGTGTTCACTGTTGTAGTTTTCATTACAAATGTGAGGATTTGTCATATTACAGTTGCTGGCCCTATGTCACTTACTGAGAAAGAACCCAGTTGCTCTCTGTGACAGAATGTACTGTGGGGCACAGCCAAAGCTCTGAGCAGCCTTTACACCATCACCATCAGAAAGAATGGCATGCTCTCCAGATGTGCTTGCATCTGTTTTGTTGTGTTTTTCCTACAAGATATAACACAAAATCTATTGCCAGTTGCATTGTTCCACTTGAGCAACTGAGGAGAGATTGTGCATAAAACCAGAAATGAGTGAGTGAGATATGCAGGAATGGCATAGCTCCTTCTTCCTTCTCAGGTAAATCTTTCCTGGCATGTAGCTCAGTATTTCCAAAGCCCACATCCTCCTATCAGGCAGCCCTGAGGTCTGAGAGCTTTCTTTGAAAATTGCTAAGAGAAATAAGAGTCCCCCATTAACTTTGGTATAGTTTTGCTCAGGTTCAAAAGTATGGAGTTGTAGAAGAACAGAGGAGATCTGGGTTCTGTCTCAGCTTGTCTAACCTTTAGCAAACCCCTCATGTTAGAGCCCTGGGTGATTGTGCAGTTGTGGAGAACTGTATCCAAGGGAAACATGCTCTGTTCACACTGGTAAGAGGGTGCATGGTGTGCTGCCTATGCACCTGGTCATCTCAGTTGGCTGGCTTAGAATAATAGGGGCCTTCATTCAAGTCCCTTTCTGCTTCCTTTGAAGAACCTACTACTTGCAAAGAGGACACCTTGCGTAACTGTAGACTTTTCATTAAAATATACTCTGATCATTGTTATGCAGCTGGCTCAGAAGGCAGATCAACCACTGTCTGAGTAACGCAGTGCTGTGATGGGGCTTGGAGGGGCCTAGCCCATCCCAGCCCAGGATGGCATAATCTTAATCTCTTATACTCCTATAATATTTTAAAATGTATCAAATGCCCTAAGTCCCAAACAGTTTTCATGACAATCATCAATTTTGATTATTGTGGTATTTTTGCTGTCTGTACCCTTTTTATTGGCTGTGAAAAATGGCTCCTGAGGCATCGGCTAAAAAGGGATGCATCCAATCATATTTGAATGAGCTTTAAGGCAGTTTGGGTCAGGCTGAGTAGCCAGATAGGCTCCTTGTTTAAAACCTTTAACATTATCATCTCAGACAAGCATATGAGATCATGACACCATATCTTCTGTACAGGCCCCATCACTAGGAAGCTGCACATAGCTCATAGCCCAAGAACCCAAGTCTCCATCTGCTGGGTTCAGTCTGTAATGGTTGAGCGTAAGGAAGATCTTCCATGCTTCTTTTTCCTTTGAAATCAGAGTTGAAACTCTGCTATGGGCATGAGCAGAAGTGTGTAAAGTAGACCAGAGAGCAAAACATGTAAAAACCATCTATCTTGTCGTCTCTTCATCCTTTGAATGAACTCACAAGATCTGTAAGAGCAAAGTATGACAGTTCTAGAGCTTACCAGATATGGACTAGGGCAGACTCAGACTTGAAATAGTTTGCATCAACTCAGAGGTTTCAGAGGCTCTAGCAAATTATTTTGAAACAGCAGTTGTTTTTCCCCTCATGTTTGTTTTTTCTGTTGTTAGTTTTGAGGTGTAAATCAAGTTTGTACCTATTTCTCCATGAGTAAGCAACTGATCAAGAGAAGAATCTGCAAAAAACAGTAGCTAAGAGAGTGACCACAATGAGGGCATGTTGTTTGCTGTCTGGTAACCTTTATCCTGAGTACCACTCACGGATGCACCTCCTGAAACGTTATTAAAACAGGAGCTAAACCAAGCTACTCTCTCATAGGGAACATTTTGTTCTCTCCAGCACTTTTAATTGCACAATAGTGCATGCTTTGGGCCCTTCAAAGATTGATGGTTGAGTGTACCCATGGCAAGTTTGCTTTTGGGGAAGTTTTTTTCTCTGGTATATTAAAGGTAATTGAGAGAAAGTGTCTTTTTTTTTTATGAGGTCTTGTCCTTATCTTTAGAAGTTAATAGCTCCTGTTAAAATTTCCCTCTTTCTGTTTTCCTTGTGTACACTCATTTTACATCAGAATGCAAAGTTATGAAACTGGAGTTAGGAGATTCACATGCATTTACAAAGAACAAAGGTGGTATTCATTCAAGTTGTTCGTGGTGTTTGTTTTCTTACTTATTAATAGTCCCTCATTTGAGTCTTTATTCCGCATTTCATACTTCACTTTAGTTACAGGTTGCTTGGCATAGGTACAGCAGATTTTGCTGTAAAAAAAAAAAAATCACAACCACCACCTCTTTATGACTGGTTGCAGTAAAATAAGAATGTTAATTCAGACTGTAGAGACATTAAGGTGAAAAATCTCAAGCAGGGACCAGGAAGTATTAAATACATGAGCACTGTGAGACTTACGGGCAATGTAGGACCAGATCAGACTCCCATCTTCCTTCAGATCTGTACAAATACTGAAGCCTTTGCTAGCCAGACATTTTACTTTTTCTACTTCAAATACCACCTCATACTCTAAAACTACTCAGGGGAATGCGTCTCACCTATCATTAGGCATATTTTCAGGATCATGCCTCAGTAAAAAGGTTGGTTTTAACAGCCGCTTTATGCCTGCTTCTAGGTGAGTGGAAAGAGAAGGCACAAGTGAGCTGCTGCTGCTCGTGATGCTGTTGTTCTCTTGTCTGGCACAACGGGTGTCTCACAGCCCTTGCCAGAAGAGACAAAAGGGAGGAAAACTGGCTGCAGAGGAAAACAGACTTTGCCTGACTCCAGGGCAATACAGTTGCAGTGCTTCTGTAAGACCTGTCTCATCATTGCAGTGCCCTACGTCCTCTTCTAGCAAAGGATTTTAGGAATAAGCTCTCCTGCCCCAATAGCACCTCATGCAGGCTGATGTGAAAAGGCTTCATATTTGCTTGTTAAAAATGGCAACAAACAAGAAATGTCTGGTTATTGGTTCTTTTTCCTTCACATACATGTTTTCTTCATACCACTGGCTGGAGACATGCTGAGTTCATCGGCAATGGGCAAATGACAGACACAGGGACAGGTGATGTTCTGGCCAGATTTCGCTCCAGACTTTATGCTAAGGTTCATTTTCACAACACCATTCACACTATGCTGAGAAGTGTGAATGTTTCCATTGTCAAGATTCCTTTTTAGAAGTTTTTTTTCCCATTCAGCATTGAAGGGAAGTAAGACAAGCATTTCATATTAAAAAGAGCCAAACCCACAGGTTGGGCTACTGGACCTAAGGAGGTGGGCAAAAGCAAACAGTGAATAGGAACGTCAAACACTGTTTTTTGAAACTCTGGTTGTTTGCATTCAATACAATCTATTGTATGAATTTCAAGTTGCTGGACTTACATGAGGTAAAACACAGTAGATTTGTGAATATATATTTCATTTTTAAATCCTAATTGCTATTGGAATTTTTTAATTTGGTTTTAAGTTCATAACTAGTCTATGGGTTAAATCCAGTAAACATGGAACGGATACAGCATTTAATACAAGAAAACATGTAATCCATCACAGTGACCATGAAATAGAATGGGTAACTTGGGTTCTTCTGTAGCATTTCTGGCAAGTAGTGGTGGGACAGGATAAACCAGGGTTTTAGGTTTGTTAAATCCCATTTGCTATTTTCTCCAGAGCTGCTGCATGGAGAAAGGCTTGAAGGACCCAGGTTACCATTATGTAACTCAGTAGCATCTTTCAGTGTTCTTTCCTTCAGTTACATATGGATTATTTATTTTGCTTCATGTTTGTGTAAGAGATATGTGTGAAAGGACCTGCCTGCAAAAAGTCAGGGTCAAGTGCAAATTGTAGGAGGGGTGAGGAAGCTTGAACATCAGATTGCAGTGTTGTGTTGTCTAATTTTCTTGCAAATGAGTTTTCAACTTTCCTGTCCACAGTCAAGTACTACTTGAATACAGCTCTATACATGCTGCTTTCTAGATAATACTTCTGTGAAAAAATTCCAATGACACTTTGCTTTGCATATGCAGAGTTTCAAAAGCTCTTAAAGAAACTTTCTATATTAAAGAATATTTTTTAACATGTGTGACTTTAACATTTCTTCACAGAGTTGGCTAGGGAAAAAATTGTTCAAAGATATGGACATGTGACATTGTTTATTGTATTACATATAATTTGAGTTCTTCAATTTGTTTGTTACGGATGATAAACATGCTTATTGGTATACTTTTGGCATATTAACATTCATTTTTATGTCTCCTCCTGAGTTAATCTGGTTTAACCATGCCTAACGCCATCTTTTTTTACATAAGTATTTTTGTGATAAGGCTGCTAAAACTTTTCCACTATTACTTTATTTTTGTTTTCTTATAGATTTTGCTTTTGGGGAGGGAAATTTCATAGATTTTACATGCAATCATATATGTGGCTTCTCATAATATGTATCTATAATATATTTATTTTAGCAAGAATAAACAAAATCAGCAGCTGTATTTTTGTTTTTTTTTTGCTTCAGTATGAAGATTCACACATCAACCTTTGTAATAATTCATGTGACCCCTAGTCAAGAATCTGAAGAGTAGAAATTGTAAATCTACTGCTGGTTTAGCTCATCTCTGAGGTAGACACTGAGGAGTGGTGTTATGAGTATGTATCTTGGCAAGTAGTGATGACATGTTTGTTTTGGTTTTGCATGTTTGCATTTGATAGACCTTCTAGGATTTTCCTTGCTTATATTTTATTCAAAGTGCACATGAAGACCATATATATATTGCTTTATTTGTATTGAACAACTGATGGGGTTAGAAAAGCATAACATTACATTAAAGATGTTGTCACCAATTAAAACATAGGGTTTCCAGAACTCTATGATGTTTCATTTATTTGTCATACAGATATGGTCCAGGAATGAAGGAAGTCTAAGAAAATTGAGGTAATTTTGTGATTTTATAGCAGATATTTAAACTGCCTGGAGAATGTGTGTAAGAAAAGAATGTGTAGACAGAGATCTTGGGACATACTTTCTTTTCCTTGTGTGGAAATCCATCACTTCAAGCTAAACTCAGATCAGAACTCCCCTGGCTGTATTATCAAACTGTCACAATGTGGCATTGCTGTTGTCTTGCTGTAGTAGTTGTAATCTGGGTACCCAGATGGTTTCCCATTCTTCTTAATAGGCTGGGCTAAAGGTCACATTATGTCTTGTGATGGGAGGAGTGAATCATGTTAATGTCCCTTATGCAGATGAAAATATGTATGGGCCTTAGGTAATCAGAGACCTTCATATTAGGTTATCTAAAATGGGAATCTATTCCAAACTTTTGCCGAATTTTTCTCAAGCCCTGAATTTTGACTAAGCCCTGAATTTTGACTTTTGATTTATTCCTGAATTAGGAATAAATAGAAACTCTATTGAGAGACATAGTAATGTCTCATATGATAAATTCCTTTGCACTTGGGGAAAAACATTGCTGAGCTTTATGTACTCCTAATTTTGGTCACTCATAGAGCCATAGGTCTTTTCTTCCCATACACATCTGCACAACCAAGAGAGAGAAATTATCTCTTCCTCAGTAGAAGTGACAGAAAAAATTAGAAAAGAACCCAAGACAATTCATAAGAGAGCCGAGGCTTTAAAATATCATATAAATATGTATCTGTCAGTGTATGAGAGGTAGCAGCTCAGAAAATAAATTAAACATAAGAAGATTAAAGGAGCAGGCAAGTGAGAGACAAAAAAAGAGATGTACTGACCTTGCTTAACTTGGAAAAGCTAATTAATAAAAGGGAAAAACACAGTTCAGGATTCAGCATGAAGGTGAACTTTCTTTTATGTGGTGTTTATTAACAATCTGGGACATTATTGTACAGAATAATAGTCTGAAGAGCTGTTATTTCTATTAGAAATTAGTCTAGTCTGTAACATGCTAGTCCAGTGGCTTTTTAGAAAACCTGCGAATGATTTTGTTCTTAGACTCTTTTAAGCAGAAAAAAATTTCACTGGGAGATGTGGAGAACCAACCTTTTATGTTCCAAGGTAAAAGTAGAGGGAGTTGAAATGTGATAATTGGCACACACATGAATAAAGTAAGGGAAATTCCCTTTTAATTAGACAATGTCATTGTACATAGTTGTAATGACAATAACACTTCTTTCATATAAAACTGGAAATGAGAAGAGATACAAAACAAGCAGACGCTACCAGGGATATTAAAATGAGCAGCAGACTGATTTATAGAGTAATGGATACCAAGTGTGTTGCTCTACTCTTAAAAACTGTAGTAACATTCTGTTGAATTTTCCCAGCCCTCACCTTCTTCCATGCTACATGCAGATAAATCCTATTTGAATGTAAAAGCATTACTGGATTTAACATGTTTGACAAAAATCTGTCCATACTATTAAAATAGTGTTAACAAAGCAAACCAACTTTCTATTTAATGACTTTAAAAGTGGATTTGCTGCTAGTGCATTTTTTCATACCAGACAATCTGTAATACAGTTCCTGCAAGTGCAATAAAAAGCTAAGTTGTTTGTAACCAAAATAATGTATGAGAGGAGGGAGAGCAATCAGAATAGTGTTTTTTCTTCTTCATATAGACAATACAGGAAACTGTGTAACAGGTTCTGGAATCCTGTGGCCTTTGACTTTTACATTATTAGTGCTAAGCAATTTTAGTAGAGTGGATAATCAAGTTCCATGTTTCTAGAGATGAATAATGAACAGACGGAGATGCTGAGAAGGTTTTCATTTGATAAAAATACACAGTCGAAATGCATGGGTTCTATATTTTCATTCAAAGGTGGGATTTCATACCTGAATACAGCAAGTTAAGGCCCTGTTTTGTAGCTTTGCTCTGTTGTTGTGTACTTTCACACTTATCTGCCTATACCATGTATATTCAAACTTACTCTTCATGTTTCACGTTTATTTTTAACCATAGGTCAAGAATGTATTTTCTCATCTAGCATCTATGCTTCCTGTTATAAATAATCCCTTGCAAAACACCTGCGAGTCATTATTTGTGCTACTAATAAATTAGCAAGCAAGGCATGGCAAAAGTTAAGAGTATAAAAATCTTACGCATTAGTCTTTGCCGTGGAAGGGATCAAATTAATAAAACTGAGAGCCAGAGGCAAACATGCAGAGGTCATTAAATATGGTTCTCACCAGAGGTGTGAAGGCAAAGCCTGGTAGGCAACTTGGACTCATGTGGCACCAGTGAGTGTGGTGGTGTGAGGTGCTGCTCTGCCCAAGCCTCTGCTGCCTTCTGCAAGCTGAAACCACTGTGGGGAGTCAAGGGTGGTGGTGTGTCAAGCAAGTTGCAAGGAGTGTACCTCCACCATAAATCATGTTTTCTAACTCATGTCACGCGAAAAGTGGACGTCAGATTACCTGGGTCATTTCAGATCAGTCTTCTTTCCTCTGAAATGGAGCCCTTGTGCTGTTTTAGGTTACTAGAAAGAATTGCAAACTCCTGTATCAATTGAAGATTGTTTTTTTCATTAAGTATTTTAAGCTTCAGTTGATGAAGAGTTTAAAGCACAATAACGAAGAAAGAGGCAGAATGGGAATAAATCCAAGGTTAAAATAAAGACAAATGTATTACAAAATGATTTCATTGCCACCTGTCAATTAAAGCCCAGAACTGAAAAACAATGGAGGAATTCATGAGTGTCTGAAAATTTACATTAGCCTGGGCCAAAATTTGAGCTCCATGAAGTTCTTAGGAAACTGGATTTTGCTTTAGCCTGGTTTGCCTTCTGACACTAATATAATACATAAGATGCTTGTATTAGAAAAAACACACAATTTTTTACCAGCAAAAGTTATGCCCATCCATCTCCAGTAGACTTCTACTGTGTAGCAAGAGGGACAAGAGATCTTTCTCTTTGTAGGTGGTGCTGTGATTGCCAGGCAAAACCCTTCTGAAATCTGCTAGAAGTAAGACTTCATAATATGTTAGGAAAGCTGAAGCCAGTATTGTTTCCAATGGAATTTATCCTTACTGCATCTGGTAGGGAGATTTTGCTGCAAGCCATTGAAACAAATTGTACTTTTGCCCTTTGAAGGTTGAAGTGAACCTGTCAAGAAATATTAAAAATGTAATAATTATGGTAAGAGGAGTGATGCATTGGTTCTGGCTGGAAATTTCCCAAAATGTCACTCTCATACCCTTTCAGAAGGTGACTTTTACCTGAGTTCTGGGAAGCCTTCCTGTGTGTGCAGCATGGCACAGCTGGAGTTTCTCTGCAGGCAGGTGGTGGGGCACAGCAGGGTGTGGGGAATGGTCACCTGCTGATGTGGAGGAGAGGAGTGGGGACAGATGAAGGAGATGAGACAGGGAGAGAAACTGGTCAGAGAAAATGCTGAGGGTTCCTCTTCAAGGGGTTAATCCTTTAATATTTTATTTAGAGAAAATATTTTGGTTTTGATAAATCTTCTGGTTTTCCATCCACTGAAGGAGCTTGCACACCATTTTTGGGGATGGTCACAGTGCTTGTGTAGATGTCCTCAGGGACACTTGTGTATTTTGAGGCATTCTCTGACCAGTGCCATGTGAAGGGTGCAGTGACTGAAAGGTCACTTTCAAAGACATTTCCTTTGGCCACTCACAGACCAGTGGTGCAATATTTGGGCTGCACCAAGAGCTGAAAGAAGCATTAGTAGCAGAAGAAACTGTGTTAAGTGATTCAAGAACTGCAAGACTGACCTGTTTAATTGTGTTACAGTAAATGCAACCTGAAAACCTGTAGTTTTAAGTAATTGGAAAATAACAAGGTTCATGTATGAGATTTGAGCTAAGCAGAGAGGGGAGGAGAACTGCACAAAAATATGAGATAAATTCAAGCCAGTGACTCCGTGATACCTGCAGAAAGACACAAAAATGCACAATCACATATTTTTTTATTCCTAGAGCTTTTCAAATATTTTGGTGGTACAAACTTCATGCTTTGATTGGTGACACCTGTTAATTAATCTGGCAGAAAAGTACCAGAGGTTGAACAGGGGTGTTACTGCAGGATATGTAAAGAGGGCAGCAGAGTTTTAAAGAGCATTTGAAGAGAATGATTCTTCAGTTAGGTTCGTTGTTCGAAACAAAATTTCAACTTTTTCTGCTTAAATGTGTATACTAAATACGTAGCCAAGGACAAGCAATTAAAGTAGCACATACTGCATTGTTTGCAGGGATGCAATGCTAGGTCATGTATTCTGGATTTTTCACAGGGATTTCTTCACTAACCTGAAAGCAACAAGTGCTATAAGGGGCTATAAAGCTTTTACCATTGTAACTTCAACACATGATCAAGTGGACAAAACCACAGCATTACTAGTCCATCATATTTTTAGTGTGTCCATTGTGGCTGCTTCTGCACCTCGTTGTTTCTGAGGGAATAATCTGCTGATGAGGAAGAAGCTGTAAATGTAAATGATCAAGACACGTACTGGCTTGCACTGAGGACCCCTGTGGTACACTGTACTGACAACCAGAGCTTGAGTGACAGTGCCAGGAATCAGAAACAGTATAGCCAGCTGGGACTCCAACTCACTGCTGGCCACAAACAGCAAAACAATGGCAATGAATTGCTGTTTCAAGTGTCCTTTGCTATTAAAGTTTTCAAGTGGCAAAATATAAATGCAGTAATTAATAGCAATATAAGCTAAAGCCTCCCACAGTCAGAATTTTCTAGATGACCTGCATATGATAAAGAAAATTAGACCCTTTTGAAATGGTATAAGCTTCAAAGTCCATAAGTACTTAGAAACCTAATATTTAGTCATCATTATAAAGTTAAGCTAGATATATACAGCCATTAGTTATAATTTGATGTTTAGGCATCAGTGGTTTCAGTTTAAAACTGTTGTAAATTGGGAGTTTTGTAAAATGAGAAGTCACCTAGTAAATTCTAGGGCTGTATCTTCCTATGGTTCAGTGGTTAGGGACCAGTTCAGTCAACCACACAAACATATACTTAACCTTAAGGACATTTGTAAGAGCTGCTGAGTTAAAACACAGGAGATCTCTATTTATTAGATTAAAAGACCAGAAGATCATGTTTGGGTGTGACGTGTTATAAAGTGAGCCTCCAGTTTCCTCTAAAGCCTCCAGAATTTCCTCTAAAACTGGCACAGGGACAGTCCAGTCGACAGATGAGGAGTGTCATGCTTCACACAGTTTTACTATCCTGTTTCAAACTCAGGTGGAGAGATCCATTGCTTAGACATTTAGTGGTGTGGGCTCTTTTTGTCTCTTAGCAATGATTTCCCCTACAAGTGAATGAGATTTTCCATAGCTCTAAATTTAGGTAAACATTCAAGTGACTTAAATAGAAATGTCAGTAAAAACTCAGTAAAAGCCTTACGATTTATGTTATGGGAGCACAGACTTTCTCTTCCTTGGACTAAAGCACCATGCCAAACATCACCATTTTGCTGGGTGTGATGTTTAGATAATCTGCTTTGGAATTCACCGTGGAAAACATACACGTAGTAAATGTGGTTTGGGTTAAGATAATCCTGTAATTTATGATTGGAGATGTAGCTGAGTATAATTTAAGCTAAAACTCTGCAAACTTTCTACTTGTATGCCTTGTTCTACAGAGGTTCCCAAAGCCATCTCAGGCTTGGTCTCCTTAAGAAATCTGGATTATAAATCTCACAAGGAAGAATGGGGAAAATTGCATGTGGTGTGTTCTTCTGCTTCCTTTTTCTAACTTGGTATTGAAGGAGTTTTTCTCTGGGTAACACTTGAAATCCTCAGTGCACAGACCGATGAATGCCAGGACAGTACTTTGGGAAATACTGTGCTACCTGCTTGTCTTATAGTCACGTCCTGGATATCTAGAGCTGGTCATTGTCAGAGATTTTAGACTCAGTTAAATGACCTCTCTAGTTTGATCTCCTTCACTCTTTAAAATACCATGGAATAATTGGAAATTAAACATTTTAGCTTCCACTAACTGAAAAATTCAAGTTTCCATGGTTGAATCTTGGTTGGATATAAAGATTTGTCTTCAACATTTACATAGTAACTGTACTGCTCTGTGTTGAAGTGAAGCACCTCTCTAAGAAGACACCACCAGGCTCAACTGCAGTATTTCGGCAGAGGCTACCCCAAGTGGTACTACAGTCCAGTGGACAAAATAAGCAGGAAAAATAAAGTGTTCAAGAAAATGCCTTATCAGAATAGAGACTTATAGAATGCCAAAAATAATCTTGTTCCTGCTGTTGATGAAACTCTCTCAGCTCTTTTGCATCTATAAAATGAGCGTGAGCAGGCCTGGAGGAGATGGGCAGACCCTTTGATGGAGTGGCACATGCCCTGAGGGCATCACAGGTATAAGGTAGAAAGCAACCCCATCATTCATCTTCTGGTCTATAATCCTAAATATACCCTTCTTTCTGAAAACTAATTTATATTTATGAACTCTCACCTTAATACTATTGGTTTTCTGGGTGTAGTTTCCTAACAGATGTCTCTGGTCTGTTGATATGGAGGGAATAACAGAACAGATCACCTGAGCAACCTATTTATCTGAATGTCCATTCCATTTAATGCAGCTGCTAGAATAAATTATTAGTCCTTGTGAATAGCAAACTTTTTCCTCCTTTCACAAGATTGTGGTCAGAGTGTGTTTACTACTGTTTTTCATTTATTTTAAAGGTACAGTATGAAAAAAAATTTTAAACCCTAATAATGAAGGCACATGAGACAAAGAAGAAGATGCTTTACACTGGGTGAAAATTATTGCTGCTTTTTAGGACTTCCTCTGTAAGAAGTCTTTTTGATTCCAGCAGATGGCATGCACTGTTCAAAGCTTGCTGTGTACGATCACAAATACTGCTCCAAGGAGCACACTGAGCTCTCTTTTTAAACTGTATCACAAGTGCTTCTGTTATGCTACATGTGACTTCTCTAATCTCTTCAACATATTACAGGAACTTACTATGTCTTCAAAACTAAGTTTCTTTGCTTTTTCAGGGCCCAGCACTGGTAATTTTTGTTGAGATGGTTTTCAAGGAACATGAGCAGGTTGGCCAAAGCAATTTTGTTGGAGCAATAGTTGTGATGAAAGCAGTCTGAATGTCTGGCTATAATGAAAGTGTAGTGGCATTAAAAGAGAAGCAAGGACTCTAAATAAAAAAAAAAAAACAAACCCAAAACAGCAAAAGAAATAAGAGAAAAGAATGACAAGAGTTTCTTTGAATGGGATGCATTTTAACCTAAATGTGCCATATGGCAAGAGAAAAAGCTGAAAATGTCCTTTTATTCTTTTCAGTTTGTAAGATAACATTGTACTGGTAGACAAATACAATTTGTTTATAATGTTATGCTATGAGACCTCTGCACTTTCATAGAGGTTTCTGGCACTCAGAGACTGCAGTGGTAAATTACTAGTTTTATAGTTGCTTAAAATTTCCTTGTAAGTCAGATTTTGGAGAACAACTGAAAAACACCATTATCTATATTCAGAGCGGGATTAAAATCTGTTAGAACAAATAGGAGAAAATTGTGACTTTGAGTTTTCATACACTAATTCAAATTCTGACATTTTCTGCATAGAAGTTCAACTGTTTTCATGTAGTCTCCTTAGTAGTTGCTCTTTGTGCAAACAGTTTCTGACTCTGTCCACAACAATTTCTGGAAGAGAGACTTTCCCCACAGGAAGCACTGAGGAATGTTTTCAAACAGAATTAGTGCTGGATACACTGTTATATGCTGGCTCATTGACAAACATCTCATGGAAATGAGTGCATTTTTTTAGTGCATTTTTGGTTGCTTTTTATTAAGGTTATCTGAAGCCTTGTCAAGTTTGGATCTACTTGTGCACTTTGCAGGGTTTAGAGGAAAATACTGAAAATGTGAAAGGTCAGCTATCTCAGACCTTTGCCACTGGATATCAGAGAGTAGCTCTGATTGGTTTTTTTGTCTTGATTTTTTTAGTTTTCTGATTGAATGTGCATAGCAAACCTAGCACTCTTCAGTCACTTCTCAGAAAACATTTATAAAGTAAAGAGCTTTCAAAATCAAAGATACCAAGAAAAACAGTCATGGTGGGATGGACAACTAGGGTTTTCCTCATTTTTTATATTTTTTTCTGCTCATCAATACATATCATACTTTTAAAATATATAGTTAATACACAGATTTGGTGAGAAAATAAATTAAATAATTGAGATTGGGTGTTTTTATCCCTAGTGGTGTCTAGATGAATGCTAATAACTGAGTTCACATTTAGTTAAATGCTGATAACTGGGCTCAGATTTAGTAAAGACTTGCTTAATTGCAGAGCTCTGATGCACCAATTCAGCCATGGTGGGGGGAGTTACATGGCCACTAGAAACTTGTCCTGTGTGAGTGATGTGGTCCAAAATCACTGGTGTAGCCACTTGCAGTGACAAACCTGTGAGAATTTGCTGCAGGAAAAAAGTGTGTCAAGAGCCATTCAAAAAATCAGTTCATAGGAGAAGTTGCATTTTGTTTCCCCTTGTCATGACAAATTAATTCTTACTGTCTGTCTTGATCAGAACTCCTCGATCAGTCTCTTTTTCTGTGGGATATTCTGAATTATACAAACCCCACTCCTCTTCTACTCCTTTTTGTCCCTAGCTAGCATGTCTAGAAGCTGCTACATTTCTGGTCTTCTCACATTCTCACTGTCTTAATCTTTGCTCAGTGCCCTTGAAAACTATGCTAATCCCCAGTAATTTCACAGCCTTTTTCTTTGGGCTACCTGGCACACCCTGAGTAGATGCAAATGCAAGACCATGATTTTACTTGTCTCAGAGTTTCTGAGGATGTAAGTAAATAACTTTTTGCACAAAGTATACTGTTATTGTATAATTTGCCATAATAATAATAATAATAATAATAATAATTTATATAATATTATTATATTATTATAATATTATATTATATTATAATAATATTCATCCTTAATTCTATTACTCTTCATCTCAGCCTCAGTACATAATTCTGGGGTAGTGAAGCACGCACATTCCCAGGTTGTTACACCACTAGAAAGCCCTATCATCAAACTGACAGACATTCCACATGTGCAGCATTACATAAATAAATTATCATCTTTATAGTAGGTATTATACTGTGTGGCCTAAAACACACTTTCTTGCTTTAGATTCTGAATGATGCATTGAATAGAATCCCTGAAGATAGAAGTGTACCTTGTTTATTCCAAACAAGAAACGAACTGGTGGCCCTTCTTGCACATAGAACTGATATCCCTTTAAAATCTGAAATACAGAGTAAATCTTATTTCAGCCCTAGATGCTGACAAGGAGCACTACATAAGTCTTTGGTTGCTTGCTCTGTTTTATATGCTGGTCAGTTCTTGCAGGTGCAAGAAGCACTTTTGGATCTTTCAGATATTTCTGCAAGGGGTGAATTTCTGATCAATAAAACTTTTGTCCTAGTAAACTGCTGGGGATCTTCCTTTCCAAGGACCATGGAAGCCTACAAGGACACTTGTCTTGTGCGAGGTTTGGATAACTACCTTAGCATTGTTCTTAGAAACTGTAGCTTAACCTCTTTCTGTCAGGTTTTGCCATGACACTTAAATCAGAAAGTCAGTTAACACAGAGACCTCAATACACACACTCTTTGAGGTGTTCAAGTCAGGTTTTCATAAGATTAGGTAAGAGATGCCTGAAGGCAGTGCTTTGCAGGGTCCTGAAGGCACCACATGGCTGCCAGTTGGAAGGACACTTGTAAAGCTTCCCGTGGCTTCCTTCCATCAGACCCACCATGCAGTGAGCACAGAGGTGGTGTTACACATTTGCTTTTTTGCAACTTACTGCAGAAATTTCTCTCGGCATTTCAAACACTTAGGTGTTCTCCTGATTGCTTTATTCCTATTTACCTGACACTTCCAAAGCATTTCTAGGTATTCAGGTGCATATGTGTTTGTATAAAATGCAATTCACTTCTTTCTAGCAAAACCTATGTGATTCAATGTGATCTGTTGGCTTCATGTGACTTAGGGTGCGAGGTTCCATGGAAAGTGAACTTTAGTTCATAAGCTTTCCATAGAGACTAATTTTCTCTTCCACATAACATGCTATAAAATGCTATATGAAATCTAAGCTGCGAGTCAATAATAAAAATTTTGCATAGGAAAAGGCATTATCCATGCATTGCAGTCTGTCTAAAGAGATTATTGAAAGCCGTGTATGTGGACATACATGGGATGTGTGATTATGAATAGAATAGAATTACTGCCTGGCAGATCCATCATCTTTACCTCTCTTTCTTATTGTTCAGATGTATTGCTGCAGCCCAGTTAATAAATAAGTCAATACATTAGTCAATCAGACACAAAGAAAGTCTGGAAAGGGGAATTCTGTCTTCCGTGGTGATATATGTTCGTGGAAAGATCTGGATAGATACGGAAAAAAGGATCATATGCTTGTAAAAAAATTGTGCCATGATACACTTCATGTTCCTTTGGCTTCTATCAAATGGCCTATGGACTACTCTATCTCCAGAGGACAATTCAGCTTCCTGAGCCAGATTTAAAAGCTGGAGAATCTGTTAAAGGAAGCATTTAATGAGTATAAATCTCCTGACAATAGGGTTTTAAAAAAGCAAACAAAGGTAGCATAAATTTAAAGATTGCAAACTTAGGTAGATCATGAAGATCATGAAGCTGTTTTCCTAAATGATCTCATGGAACAATACTTTAAAAAAATCAGGTGGAAGAGATAGATGTAAATGTTAACTAATTCAGGGTAAGAAGTGGGATCACACAGACTACTGCTCATCTCAGGTTCAGTAAGGATGCTGCTGATCTGTTATTTAAATATACAATTATAGCATCAAAGAAGTATTTAGGTTGAAAAAGACCTTTAAGATCATTGAGTCCAACTGTTAAACCTGCACCTCCACCAAACCATGTCCCTAAGTACCATATCTACCCTAATTAACTCCAGGGGTGGTGCTTCAACCACTTCTCTGGGCAGCCTGTTCCAATGCTTTTTGGTGAAGAAATTTTTCCTAATATCTAATCTAAACCTCCCTTGTGGCAACTTGAGGCCATTTCTCTTGTTTTATCCCTAGTTGCCTGGGAGAAGAGACCAACCCCCACCTGGCTACAATCCCCTTTCAGGCAATTGTAGAGAGTGATAAGGTCACCCCTGAGCCTCCTTTTCTCCAGGCTAAACACGCCCAGCTCCCTCAGCTGCTCCTCACAAGACTTGTTCTCCAGACACTTACCCAGCTCCACTGCCCTTCTCTGGACATGCTCCAGCACCTCAATGTCTTCTTGTAATGAGGGGCCTGAAACTGAACACAGGATTCGAGGTGTGGCCTCACCAGTGCCAAGCACAGGGGGACAGTCACTGCTCTGGTCCTGCTGACCACACTATTTATGATACAGGCCAGGATGCCCCTGGCCTTTTTGGCTACCTGAGCACTCCTGGCTCATGTTCAGCTGCTGTTCACCAGCACACCCAGGTCCTTTTCTGCTGGGCATCTTTCCAGCCACTCTGCCCCCAGCTTGTAGCACTGTCGGGGTTGTTGTGATCCAGGGCAGGGCCCTGCACTTTGCCTTGTTGAACCTCATACCATTGGCTTCACCCCATGGATCCAACCTGTCCAGATCCCTCTGCAGAGCCTTCCTACCCTCCAGCAGATCAACACTCCCACTCAACTCAGTATTGACTGTGAACTGACTGAGGGTGCCCTTGATCACCTCATCCAGATCATTGGTAAAGATATGAAACAGGACTGGCCCCAACACTGAGCCCTGGGGAGCACGACCTGTGGCCAGCCACCAGCTGGATTTAAGTCCAGTCACCACCATTTCTGGGCCCAGCCATCCAGTCAGTTTTTTACCCAGTGAACAGTGCACCCCTGCAAGCCATGAACAGCCATCTTCTCCAGGAGAATGCTGTGGGAAATGGTGTCAAAGTTTTTACTAAATGCACATAGAGAACATCCACAGCTTTTCTCTCATCTACTAAGTGGGTCACCTTGTCATACAAGGAGATCAGGTTGGCCAAGCAGGACCTGCCTTTCATAAGCTTATGCTGGCTGGGCCTGATCCCCTGGCTGTTCTGATATGATTAAACTATGTTAAACTCACAGAACATACAGTAAATGCTAACTCAAAGGAAACAACATGGTTGTAAATTGTTCCAGGGAGAAAACTTCTTTTTCCTGCTGCAAAAAGGCAAGTCGTACTTCAGGGTGTAATACCAGTCCCTAGGCCAAATCAGGCTCCAAAGTAAATTACTAAATCTCTACTCAGAATTCATGAATGTCTTACAAATAAGAAGAAAAAACCCTACACAATGCAGTTAAAGTTCAATAGAAAGGCTTAGTGGCAGCAAACAGCTTAAAACTCGTTAATGCAGTCTGAGGCTTATGTTTCTCTTGCAGACTGAAGCTTATGTTACTCTTGTTTGTAGGAGTCTTGTGTTTGTAGGAGTTTGGTTTTGCACTTTTTTGATTTTTGTGCAGAGGCTGGGACCTGACCAGATTATTTTACTGATACGTAATGCAACATTTAGCAACTGAACATTACATAGCAGGAGTGATGCCAAAGCTAATGTATGTTTTGCACAATATAAATATTTTAGTTGTTTCCCCTGTGTGGCCTGTCATATTGTGACTGTATATGATGAGTTTTACCAGCTGCAGTGTGGTTTGAAAAATATATCTAATCCAAGAAATTAAACGCCCGAACTATAGTACATACGATGGCACAGTGGAATAATATATCCCAGATTGTCTCCCTAAAGAAGCTCAGCAGCTGTCGTCATGATATAATTAAGTGGCAGACAACACTATTTGAAGTCAAACTAGAAGTTTCTTGGTGAGCTCATGCTTGAGCCCTAATTTCACAAGAATTGTGGCAAACAATTTAGACTCCTTACATCCAGCTAGTGAAATCCCTTTTGTCCAGGTGATGTTCCATGAGTTTTCCTAGTCACTTGTCTTTTATCTAGCAACCCTTTCCTACATAGAGTAGACCCTTTCCTACATATGAGATAGGGGTAAGCTGATCGTGTGGGGTGGGGCAGATCCTTTCCCTGTCATGAACACAGTGTGTAATCCTTAATCATCAACGTTATACTGTCTCTCCAGGGAAAGGGGATCCAAGCTTTGCTGCTAGCAAATGTCCTTCAGGCATATTAAGCTCTCATTTCCTCCCATGCAATCCCACTGATTGCTAGGAGGACCTCTGTGAGGGATCATGAAGACTACTGTCCACCAAGCTTCATCATACCATTTTTGCCATGGCTGCTCAACTCCAACTACCTTTGAAACCACTTCTCTCAGTACTAGGGAATTGGCAAGAGATTTCCAGCCCATTTACTTTCTATTCTAAGGTCAAGAAACCTGACTCAACTTTCTATCCCTCCTCTTTTTTTCTTCTTTCCTTACGAAGACCAGTCCTTCTAGGAACAATTGGACTTTTATAGTTGCTGTTTACTCATTGCTTAGAAAAGAACAGTGTTTGGTTTGACAACAAACATGTAGCTCAAGAGATGTTCTTAGACCCTGATCTTAAGCCTATCTGTCCAAGGTTGTTTTCTCAAGAATAGCTCTTGCTACCTAGATTGAAGTAATTGCTCCAAACAAAGCAGACTTTTATACTGAGAATATCTGCTTGATTAATTTGCAATACCTTGAAAAGAATAAGCGTGGTCTCTGTTAATTTACCTTGTCCCCAGCATCTGTTTTCACAAGCCTTGTTATGGTCTTTGCCTACATTTTTCATTTAGATGAAAGGTTATTTTTTCCCTTTAGTCTGTAATCTATGTTTATGCCAAGCTGGGGAAGTATTTTGGAGATGAAGAGTTCCTTCCTTGTAACTGACTGAAAATAAAAGGCCATTTGCACTAAAGCACTGTGTAAATTGTTAACCCTTTCTGAGAGAAGGAGTTACATTTGGTAGCCAAGGAAAAGCAAACAGTTCCCCCAGCCTTTTAGTCCTAGAAGCTTCAGTGGGAATACAAGAACCAAAGAAGTAGTTGAAAAGATACAGACAGCAGACTTTCCCAGAGAGAGTTGAGAGAAAACCTATGGAAAATGCTTGGAGGGAATAGGAACAAAAAGTACCAGAGACCCTGGTGCTTTGATAAATGATTTTTCTCCATTTAGACACATTATGTATAGCAACTAGCAAGAGAAACACACTACAGCTTAAAAAGTGCAGGTAAACAGATTATCATATAGCACTGTATACCTTACATGCAAAACTAACTGTAAATATCAGGATAATGTAAATTCAAATGCTTATGGACAGATTTTTTTCTTGTACTTTGTGCATACTGTGAAGTGGAAAGAGCAAGTAGCTAACTTCTTGATTATTCAGGCAAGAGATTGTTTCTTTGCTTAAAAGGGAGTAAAATTGACGTTTAATTCTGATTATAATTTTTATTAATGCATTTATGTATCACCTTGTCAGCATAGAGCATATTTTAAATCAGTGAAAATATAGACAGTATTCATTTTGGGACAGTTTTATATTCTAAGATTAATAAGGTGAACAGTAAGGTGAATAAAAATCAGATCTGCTGGGCTCAAAGAATTTCCTCTCTTTTCTAGGGAAAAGTGCAGACTCAAAAAGGAGAAGGGTAGGTCACAATGGGCTAAGCAGAATATCCTACTAAATTATTCCAAAGCTACCACATACATCCAGCTAATGTTGTGTGCTGTTTGATGTCGCAATGATGGCAATAAAGACACGGCAACACATTGGTTCGTAGCGAGCAGAGAGCAAATGAGCAAGCCCCCTTTATTGTCCTATTCCCATCTTATATAGTAGGAACCCAGGTAGATGATTCGCTAAGATCCATCCACCCTCTGGTATGGTTGGCTGGGTTCTACACCGCCCAATCCAAAACATATCATGCTTGGACTCACAACTGTGGAAAAACAGTTTATCTTATCATTTTTCATACCTTATGTGAGAAAGAAAACATTCCCACAAGCAGCCCCAGGCAGCAGCTCCGGGCTGCTACAGTTTGATATGATCTGCTGTTTCATGTGACTACTTATTTTCCAGTATTTGGTTCATTTTTTCATAAGTCCTCTTAAGTGTTTTTAAGCACCTGTAGTTAGCAGTAAATATTATCATCTTTGAATGTCTTGATACTTATGAGTTCTCTGTGGACCTGTTTTGGAGCTTAGCTGTTCGGCTGCTTGTCACAATGACATAAGAAAATAATGAGCAGAATTAATTTATGTCTTTATGTTCTGGCCTCAGTGGAGTTACACTAAAAAATGTTTTGGTCGGATGGGTTTCAGATAAGCATTCAGAATGGATCCTTTGTTTGAATAGCCATAGAAGCTCGGCACAGTGGAACAATGATTTGTTTAACTAAGGTAATAATTTGCGTGTTTGAGAGATCACAGCTGCTAAAATGCATTCTCCGGTGTTTTGTGATACTTACTTACATAGAGAGGTACCACTAACACAGAGATTAAAATAGTGGTATTCAGTTCTGTAGGAGGGCCTCTGGTTGTTGATACACTTCTGGCTTTGTACTTGAGTACAGCACTGCCCATGAGTTGGGGTGCAATCAAGCTCCACTCTGTCACGCATTCATGTTTTTCTGTCAGTGTGAAAACTGGAATAAGAAGAAAGCCTTATGTTTAAGTCATGTTTAAGTTCCTTCCCTGCATGCTTTACCATGGCACTGTGGCCTTTAGAGTATGAAGAAAGCTGTGCATGTGAGTGTGTACTCAGTGGGAGACAGCAGAGGAGTGGAACAGGTCCAAGGGGATCTGGTTCATAAGGGCCCATATTCTGCCCTAACTTACATCTGTGCATCTTCCAGTTATGTCATTATGTGACTGCAGGTTTCAGGTGCAAAAATTCTGCATTCTTCTGGAACTAAATATCATATACAAGATACAAATAGCGGCACAAAACCAGCACAAGAGCTCAGTCCATAAGACAAAAATTAATTTCTGTGACTCTGAGGTAAACAGATTTTCCTTTTCTAGTAACTGGATAGAAAATTTCTGGTGCAAAATTCAGATTTTGTTATGTGCTACACAAAAAGTTTCTCTTATCCTTCACAGAAGGTTTATGTTTCACTATTGTTTCTCGTCCTCTCCTCCCACAACATACTCAGAAGTCAGGAACAATACTTCGTCTCTGGTCCAGTGATAAACACCTCATTGCTGAGAGCAGTGCTAACTCCTTTATGGTACCATTTTTAATGTTATGATATTCATCGGTCATCGCTTTCTGTGACATGGCTGAGTGGTTAACATATTTTCCTATTGCTTTAAAAACTCCATACTCATCAGAATTTCAGTCTGGAGGTTCACTTACAATCTTGAAGACCTGGAGAGTGTAAAACTTTGAAAAGTGGAAGAGGTTTCAGGAAACCAAACTAAAATTAGCCCAAAATAAAATCAAGTACTTCTGTTTACTGATCCATTTCAGTTCTACCCAGTTATTTGCTAGTCCAAGCAAGAGTCCAAGGTTTTCTTTGGAATTACTTTCAGCTGTCCACATTTCAAAGTTTCTGAGGAATGGGTAATTAACCTGTAGTGAATAATAGGTCAAAAGACGTTATATATTCATGTTCAGAATGCAAGTTAAACTAGGTGTAATCCCCAGCTGCAAAGTTTGGAGCCCAAGTTCCTTGGGTTTTTGGCACACTTCAAACAGCGATTTCATGACTTTGTGGCCCATATGCATGAAAACTGCAGATGCTGTCTCATCTTTCTTGTAATTCCTCAAGTTATGCACATTATTCCCTGGCTAATCCTTATGTATCTCTAATATTTACATTGATAAGTCTTCAAGAAGTAGCCAAGTCTCACATTTGAGCTGTCAGAATGTGCACTGGTATTCTCTGTTATTCCACTGTCAGCAGCACATTTCATTGTGACCACTGCTGTGAAATATTTTTAAAATTACAGAATAAAGGTTACAACACTTGGTGGGGTTTTCCCCCTTAAAAAAGAAGCAGGAATATTCTCTAATGCATTTTCAGATGGTGCTATTTTTTTAACAATCAAATGTATTGGAAAGAAATGCAATTTCAATTTGAAAGGAAAAATCATGGAAATATTCATATGAAAATGACTGGATTCTTATTAAAGGTCTAATAACTTTCTGTTGAGTAAGTTTACAAAGACAACAAGCTATACAGTATTAAAAAAAGTTTTGATTCATTGAAAACAGCTTAGTACTGTGAACACTGAAACTCTATATATGTTTTCAGACCTGTTTTAGGCCTGTAAATCTCAGTCTACTGTAGAAGAAGGTTTTCTAAAATCTTGTCCTAATCTGGCATAAGACCAGATCTCAAAAAGTTTATTTTCTTGACAAGAAAAAAATTGTTCTTTACCCATTTCTCATATTTAAATGTTTCATGCATAGTAGTATTTTTAGTAATTTTTCCCATACATTTTAATATTTTGTATATAAAAAGAGAGTCTATTACTAAAAATTTATCAGGTGTTGAGAAAGTTAGAGGCATGCACTTTGCAGTCCTGCACTCTTGTGTGTATCACTTTATATTGGTTTTGCATGGCCAGGTTTTGGTAGCAAGGAGTGGGGGCTATGGGGCTGGCTTCTGGAGAAGCTACTGGAAGCTTCCTCCACGTCCATCAGAGACAATCCTGGTGGCTCCAAAGATGGACATGCCGCTGGCCAAGGCTGGGACAATCAGGAATGGTGGTAATGCCTCTGTGATAACAGATTTAAGAAGAGAGGAAAAAAAAGTTGTTGTACAGTTTTAATTGTGACCAGAGAAGAGCAGGGTGAGAATATGTGAGAAGAACAACTATGCAGGCACCAAGGTCAGTGGAGAAGGAGGGGGAGGAAATGCTCCAGGCACCAGAGCCAGGATTCCTCTGCAGGCCATGGTGAGGACTATGGTGAAGCAACTGTGCTCCTGCAGCCCATGGAGATCCACAGGGGTACAGATATCCACCTGCAGCCAGAGCAGAGCACATGGATGCCTGAGAGGAGGCTGTGAGCCTGTGGGAGACTCAAGGCAAGAGGGGAGCAGCCTGTCCTGGAAGGACTGCATCCCATGGAAGAGTGACCCATGTTGCAGCAGTTTTTGGATGACTGTTGCTCATGGGAGGGACTCACGTTGCAGCAGTTCACAGAGAGCTGTTGCCCATGGGATGGATTGATCTCAGAGAAGTTCGTGGACAACTGTCTTCTGTGACAGAGACCCCACAGTGCAGCAGGGGAACAACTCCTCTCCCTGAGCAGCAGGAGAAGCCACAAGTGATGAAGTGACCATAATCCCCATTCCCGGTCTCCTTGTGCCACTGGGGTAGGAGGGAGGGGTGGGGGGAAGGTGTTTTTAAGGACTTGTTTTACTTCTAATTATCCTGCTCTGATTTTGTTAGTAATAAAATGAATTCATATCTCTAATTTTGAGCCTTTTTTGCCCTTGATGGTATTTGATGAGTGATCTGTTATGGTTCTTATCTCAACCTCATTAAATTTTGTTTCCCCCATCCATCTGCAGAGGGGGGTGAGCAAACAGCTTTGGTGGGTGCCTGGCATCTAGCCCGGATCAACCCACTACACACTTACTCAAATACAAACCAGAGTTAGTAAAAAACTTTTTCCTCTAACCACTGCCAATTCAATGGAACCAAGGGTTTTCTTGGGAAATGCATAGTTTTCTGACTAATTTTTGGTGGCGGTTGTTCAAGTCTCATTACAAGCAAGTTAAAAATATTCTCTAGACCTTAGCATTCTGCTATGTTACAATAAAATGTTAATGTTGAAGTTATATGTCTTCAAAACATGAAGCAAAATGTTCTTGAATGCTTTATTTTGCAAATAAATCCTAATTTTTAAACTATTATCCTCAATTGGAATTAAATAAGATATTAAAATCTACACTTTCCTGCTAATAGAAACTTTGTTCTTCAGCCCTCTCTCCTATCTAAATAAACAGCCGTGGTCTTTGGGGAAACTGACTTTTCCAGCTACAACCATGTTTTGTCCATGTAATATTTGGGATGATATGTCCAGTGAATTAATTCTGGTTGTATCTCTACCATTTGAGAAATAACTGAAAAAAATACTGTAAAGACAATGCCTTTAGAAGGACACACCACTGCCATTTCCGAGACTTCTTCAGAGCAGTAAATATGCAGTGTTTCTGAAACGTGGGAGGTGGTGGAATATGCGTCAGATTCCCCAGTTATATATGATGAAAGTAATCCAGACTTTCCTCTGCCTTTTGGCATCTTGTGCTATAACTTCTACTTGATTTTTCACTTTCTATTCTAGTGCCAACAATATGCCTGAGGAAGTAGAAGTCCAGATGCATGAAAGTCATATAAATGCAGGGGAGCACGGATCCAGGAACATATGTGTGCAGTTCTGCCAGTCACTCCACAGGAATCTGCTCCTGACTCTAACTGTGTTTGGTAAGCTACATCTGCTGCTCTGGACACTCTGTGTGTATCTGCATTTGTTTCTGTAGCACCACAGCCCCTGTCTGTGGTCTTCAGCTGTTACAGCTGAACAGACAGAGAGTAAGCGGGATGCCCATGGGCACTGTCTCTTTAGTTCAGGTGAGCAGGGCATCACTGACACAACACAGAGCAAATCCACACCACTAAGGTACATTCTATATCTGGTTAGGAGGGAGTGTGATTTACCCCAAAGGCCCATCAGATCAATGTCCTTCAGTAGAACTAAACGCACTAAATATTTTTTCCCTCAGTGATCTGGAAAAAAGAAAGACAAAAACTCTTCAAAATTTTCTTTTATCTCCCAGTTTACACTTCAGTAGTTTTACGGTTTGTCTTCCCTCTGTGTAGCTGTAAGCCAGCGCTCCATGATCTCATCCTGAATATTGCCTCTGGCTTTAGCAGCTTCCAAACATGGAACAGTTTGACATTTTATTGTGGTTCACTGGCTCTTGGCCTGTTTCTTTTTCACTGAAAGCCCAACAGCCAAATGCAGCAAATTTGTAGACACACTCTTGTTATCATTTGAAAGACCAGCTGCAACTGGTCTTGAGCTGCAAACTTCATGTCCATATTTTCAGCCTGCAAACCCCCATACTGCTGAAGTGTTTACTTTGAATCATCTTTAAAAGGTACCTGACGCTGGCTCAGAAAAATGTTTTAAATACACCTATATTTTTTATTGTATCAAGCAGATACTTCAGAGTCACAGTTGCTGCAAATCACAACTCAAGATTTGCTATTTACTGCACTTGGGACTTGGGTTTGGGATCAGGAAAATGAAGGCATCTTGGATGTAAACATAAAATACCCATTCACAAAGACCATGTTGTGAAAGTAAACATGGCCTTTTTTTTCTATATGCTTTAACAGCCTCAATCCTGAGAGGAAAAGGTTTAAGTGTTATCTCTTTAGAAATCCACAGAAGTGTTGAAGTGAACATAAGTTTGTGATTTGAGAACACTAGCACAAGGGGAAGGATGCAGAGCATCAAGAAAAGGAATAATAGATGAGTCCTAAAAATCAAGTTTTCTTCAGTGGTGTGTGCAGTATTCCAAATCAGGCCATGCCTTCCAAAACCTCCCAAATAAAAGTTGAATCTGTTTGCTTCCCAGGACTATCGTAGCTTTTCCTGAAGGGTTTTTCTTACTCTGTAAAATAGCTATTCATGTTGACCTTGCCTTCAAGTGGTACCATTCCTATGCTGAGAGCTAAATGTTGTACTCCAGAGAGCTGGATCCTAACTCTGACTGTCTGTCAGGTCTGTATGCCCTTACATAAATCACTTCATCTCTTGGTGCCTCAATTTTGCTAGCTGTAGACTGATGATATGAATTACTTGACTATGCCTCCCTTCTGAAGTCTGTACCAAAAATCAGCTGCCTCGTGTAACCACTTTTCTTCTAGGCTGTTCTTCTGGTTAATCAATGCACATTCAGCTGTACTTAATTTAACTCACCTACTCTTTTTTACTCTTCTTCCAGGTGTTATCCTGGGTGCAGTGTGTGGGGGTCTCCTTCGTCTTGCAACACCTATTGACCCCGACATCGTCATGTTAATAGCCTTCCCAGGAGATATACTTATGCGGATGCTAAAAATGCTGATCCTCCCCTTAATTATCTCCAGTTTAATCACGGGTAAGATCTATTAGCCATAAATACTTTAAGATGCTTTCTACAGATATCACCTGGTTTGCTTTTTGTGATGTGGGAAGAATAATGGTGTGATCCTGTCAGCATTTTGGAGTTGCAGTGTTTATTTCAAAGTTAATTTCTGAATAACTTGGTTGACTTTAGCATGTGTATGCTCCAGTGAATTTATTTTCAAACATGTGCACATGCTACCATTAGAAATTTCTTAATGTGCTGTTTGATCTAATTCCTGAATTGGACCTTGCAAATAAAATGGCATGACACTAGTGAACCTGGCCTTCTTGAAGGTGTGGTGTCAGCCAGACCATAACCAGTTTGCAGCAGTCAAGGGCAAAAGATGGTATGAGATCTTCTCTGGTTTCAATGCCTCCTCTGCAATTAGATGGAATTTTAAATGCTTCTCTTCAAATTATTAACATCAAACACTGCACACACAAGAATTGGAGGGAGAAGCATTCGCAATCTGTCTGGTGGTGAGAATATCACAAGGACAAAAGTAGGCACCCATGGGCAGTCATCAAACTTTGAAAATTATAAAGGGTTTTATTTTATAGTTATTGAATTGGATATTGAGTGTCAATATCCTTGTTTGTTTCTTAAAATAAAACACCTGCAGGACTGTCTGGATTAGATGCTAAAGCAAGTGGCCGACTGGGGACAAGAGCCATGGTCTACTACATGTCCACCACAATTATTGCTGCTGTGCTGGGTGTGATTTTGGTGTTAGCCATCCATCCAGGGAATCCGAAACTCAAGAAACAGCTTGGTCAAGGAAAGAAGAATGATGAAGTATCTAGTCTGGATGCTTTCTTGGATTTGATCCGAAACTTGTTCCCTGAAAATCTAGTTCAAGCATGTTTTCAGCAGGTAAGTCCTTCTACTCCTTGGTAATATTTTTTATATCATTTATTTGCCAGGGTTGTCTGTAGAGTTAATGTCACTGTTTAGGTGAATCAAAGAAATGAGGATGCAATGAGGAATACAGGTCTGACGTCTTGAGCAGGTAAATGAAGGTAAAAGAATTATTTATAGCTGGGTATAGGATTATAGGATTATATTGTAGTTATTATTTAAATTAATTTCTTTTTTTAAGAAAGATTATTTTTATTCTGTTATTAAGTAAGCTTATAATTATTTCATGCTATTTATACAGTACCTATGGTCATGAATGGTGGCTTGGTGTTTCACCCAGGTTGAATTTTATCTTGGCTGTTAGTTACAGACATGATGGGTCTACAATGCGCTGTTTGGAATGTATGGATGACCTTCATTCCAGCTGGTTGCCAGAAGTGTACCCCAAACCCCAACCTCTCATAACTTCTATTATTAGAGTACAGATGATGGGGGGATAACAGATTCAAAGGGCTGACCCACCTACAGGTGGCTCCATCTCACCAGGTTTGGAGCATGCTGGGAAAGAAGGATGTTTGCACCATGCTTGCTCTCTAGGGAGATAATTTTGTCTAAAAGCTTTTCACCAATGCTTAACCAAAGCAGAAACCACCTTCACTTTGAGAGGTAAAACAAATGAAAAATGTGTGCTTCCTAATTTCTGCTTAAGCATATTTCATGTATGTAGGCTGCTTTTTCCTACAACTGATTTGTTTGAAAGTATGCAGATGGGAATTTTTGCTTTTTTTTTTTTTTTCTCTGTGTGTGTGTGGAACAGGATTTGTTGCCAAACCTGTTCTTAAGTGTTCCGATGTGAAATGGCATGATAGCTGGTGTTGTGGTTATGGCCAAAGAATAAAGTAAAGAGAAGAGGAAGAAGAGAGAAGTGGCCATGGGAGAGTGGAAGAATGGAGGGTAATCTAAGCTGCCAAAAGGGCTTGGATTGCTTCACTTTTTACATGGACTTCCACATAAAAACACATAATCCTTGGGGATTTAGCGAGAGAACATTCTCAGTATTTCCAAATCATCATGGGAATGTCAGTCATGTGGTCAAACTATTGGTGGCTAAACATCACATGTAGTGTGAAATGTATTTTTGCAAAATTGAGTGAGGAAAAGCAGGGTGCTTACGGCTTTTTCTTCCTCTCCCTCATTTGATTTGTGGAAGAGAGGAAAATTAAATTTCTGGTCAGTTGAAAGTGGTCAAATATCTCGACAAAGGGGCAAAAAACAGAAAGGAGAAAAATTAAGCTACCTGTGCAGATAGGTTTTTTTAAAACCTTAGTATTTTTTCAGTGTGTGTAATGCCAGTGCTCAGGTTACTTCACTAGTTATGGATCACCACTTTCACTGATTGCTTTCAAATTTGATTTTTAAAAAAAATTGGACCTTTTTGCCTTTCCAGTGTTTGACTTTAAGAGATTGCAAGCTAATTGCTAGTGAAAACCTCTGCCACAAAGCCACATTTCATTTGAGAAGTAAGTCACACTCCTTTCTAGATGGAACTTGTGCTTCTGTTAACCCTTACCTCCTCTGTAAGGAGTTAGGCTTTATTTGTCTCTCTCCCTCTTTCGGAGGAAAATTACCTGCCTTTAATGCTGTCAGCATTTATTTTCTCTTCCTATATTTACACAGTCTCTCTCCATAAACACTCAGTGTGTTTCCAGGTAGCCCTAGGAGGAAGAAATGTTTGCAGTAATCCTGCAAATAGTGGTTCTGGAGGGTACACAATAACAGCGCTGTACAGAGAGGAGGGAAGTTTTTCATGCCTTCCATTGCCACCAGGCAAAACACAATGAAGAGATTCATGTGCAGCTTTGGAACAGTTCATTTGCAAACCAGACTGTGAACCATCATGAGATTTCAATCTCTCCTGAATTTTAGCATGGTCCACAAGAAATTTTAATTTATAATGAAAACTGCTATTCCAACAGAGACAATATTTTATGTGCCATGAAAAACCATGGGACTATCTATGAATAGGACTATGACATTTAAACAGTTTTCTAGTCTCGGATGTGATCAGAATCTAAGCTTTATATTAGACTCAGCGTTTTTAGTCATGGTGACCTTGTGCAAAGAACTGCTGAGGACCTTAGACTTAAGAGACGGTAGTGGAATGTGAGAGTGTGAAGAGCCTAATGTTTTAAGTTTAATTTCCATTACTCAGTTCTTACATTCTGGATACCTCACATTAGAAAATACTGTGTTGACAACATCTCTCAGATAAAATTTAACTCTGAAAAAAAAAACCATGCAAGAATGTTAGGTGGTTTCAGGACAACTGAAGAGTTTCTCATGCAAAGCTTGAGGTTTTCTGTCTATATCCTCATCTCCAGATTTAGACAGCAGGTTTTGAAAGGAGAAATGTAAGGTATTTTAAAACCATAAGATTTTGAAATGTATGGATTGAATCTGGATCATCATCCATGTCAGCAGGAAAGAGGTGTAAATGTTCTTGGAAAAGGTAATGCACCATTCCTGTTGCTTTGCTAAAAGGTGTTTCTAGGAAAATAGGAAAGTAGGGAGCAGGTGGGAAAACATGGCAAGCCACTCATAGCTTCTGAAACATTTTGCCTGTCCCAGGACCATGAAGAGGCGGAAAAAGGGTGAAGGTGTGAAGTGGGAGAAAAGCATCCCTTCTAAAAGCAGCAAGTCACATATCTCTCTTTTTCTACTCCCTCCTCCCTTTTTTCCTAGCTGTAAACTCAAGCCTATTTCTCCCCATGCCTTTCCTTCCCAGCTTTCCCTTGACCCTGCCTTTCGTATGCCAAGAGGGGCCCAAATCTATTCAGAAGCCGATGTCTTCATTTTTTTGAGGTGGTCAGATTTGTATCTGGCAACACTGGTAATTCTTTTGTTACTGTCACTCACAATATTTAAATTAAAGAGCTCAGAGGACTGTGTATATTCCATTTTGAGCTCTTGCAGTCAAGAGCTCAAAAGCTGTAAGAGAAGTGTGGGAATTGTCCTAAATTTTTGATTCAAGTTAATCATCAAACTAGGATAACTTGAGCTGGACAGACCATCCTGAATAACAAGTCTTACTGCGGAGCTGCTACCATGACTGATTTTAGAGGCACTTGCCTTTTGGTGCTAAACAAATGGTGTCAACATATAACGTACAGTCTGTGAAGCACACTTTGTGAACCCTGGACAAAGGGACTAACTGTAAAATGTTATATTGTAGTGGCAAAACCCAAGCATTTGCCATACTTTTCACACTACAGTCATGAGGAAGATGCCCAGGACTTTGTAACACTTAGAACTATTGAAAAATAAACTTAATTTTGGAAGAAGGGTAATAGGCTCTGGAATGCTGTCTAGTCCTTAAAATATATAGTTCCCTGGAATTTCAAGTGAAGTCTGTTTTTGTTATTATTTTCTTATCTACCATATGGATTGCATTCAGTCTGTTTCCATTCTCACCCTCGTTTCTTTTTGCCTTCAGATCCAAACTGTCACCAAGAAAGTGCTGGTGCCACTGCCTGTTGAAGAGCCACGTAATGTCACTGATTCTGCTATTGCAATGGTGAATGAGACAGCACCACCTGAAGCCCAAATGGTCATTAAGAAGGGACTTGAGTTTAAGGATGGCATGAACGTCCTGGGTAAGAATTATTTTTGCCTGTCAATGATGTACATCGTATGTATGACACAGCTTCTGCTGTGATAAGTAGTCAGTGTTGTTGGATCTGCTCTTCAGTGCATGTTTAGTCTCTCCAGATAATCACCAAATATTATCCCCTACTGGCTGCCCACTGATCTCTGAGATACCACAGAAACAATCAAGTGAATTGTTCTGGATTGGCAGCTTTGCAGTTATGAATAGGACAGTGGCAAATCATGTAGGAGGTACACAAAATATCCTTTCATCCTAGAAGCTGACCTAGGCTAGTACTAATGCATAGTGGCAAAACAGTATGGGGGAGAGGTTCCAGAGCCAGTGTTTCACACACCCCCTGATGGATTTGAGCTAAGTTGTTTCCAGTAGGTGTCTGGGGCATACTGAACTAATTTGGCTTGAGGCAGAGCCTAAAGTGAGAGGTGGAGTGTGAACCACACCACCCAAGAAAAATCCCAGAAAGGCTTGACACATCTCTGAGTCACAACTCTCTCCTCCTTTCATCTTGGCTGCTGACCTTTACCAGCTGCTAATGCCATCATGCCATCTTGTCTGGACAAGCCAGCAAGTGGAGGTGGTAGGAAAACTTTGCCTACCTCCCACCCTTTCCTGAAGCAACTGTTCAGTCTGGGGTGGGGGCACATGAGAAACAAACAGCTTCCACACCTCTTCTATTTTCTCTTCTGTGCCTAGAGTCCCTGTTTTCTCAGCCCAGAGAGGAGTGCTTCTCCTTCAACTCCTTGCTTTCTACACGTGGGTGAAGTCAGTCACAGATTAGCTCTCACTTTGTAGCCTCACACCTATGCTTGAAGATGCTCTGTGACAGCATGTCCACAAGGCTGAGGCTGACACCTCTCTGTATATAAGTGTTGTCCTCAAAGCAGGACAGTATGCTGGGGTACCTAATCCCCTGCTTTCTTTCACCACCAGACCATAACCTTGGAAGGGCAAATGACCCCTTACAGCTGCTGAACAGGTCCTGCTCACACAGTGGCTGCTGTGTCTGCAGACCTTCTGTAGGTGTTGGTGAGTTGGTTGACTGCTTTGCTTAGATATAGGGGAGCTGATAGCATCTGTAAGCTGATCTAGTTTTTCTGTGAAGCAGCCTTCTCTGTAAGAGCCACTGTATCCTGCCTGCCTTCATGGCTCTTGTTTCATTCAGCATCTGTGAGCAGAGGAGCCACTTTCCGAGCTGCAAGCTGGCATTTTTCACCATGCATGAGGCAGAAACTCGATGCCGATGTCATTACTCTCACCTGCTTTTTTCTCTCCTGGAATTCTGCTTGTGCATTAAAATGAAACAATTGTTCTGACATGAGAGATGCACTGCATTTAATGCTGGACTTGTTTTGTGCAGGCTCTGTCATTGATTAAAAAAAAGATTTAGAAGGCTGAATATAATTCTCACAGAAAAATACACAGTTTAGGTGGGGAATTTGCTGTGGTGTTTTGACCAGTGACTCACAAATGTTGCAGTTTTTTGGATTGGTTTGGTGTGGCTTGATTTTGAATGAAGAAGTGAAAATGTTCAGGGAATTGCCATCCAATTTGGATAAGCTGTACAAGGCAGGCAAATTCCTGCAAATAGGAACCAATCTGACTCTCATGACTAACATAACAGCTCATTTGGAGTTAATGAACAAAACGACCTATTAACATTTTCTAATGCAGATTCTGAATTCCAGGAAGTAACTTGTTCTTTGAAAAGCTTTTCTTCATTTCTCTATGCTCTGCAGCACACAAACATATGCTTCACTTCCCTATTCAACTGACTCAACAAAGATAGCTTGGTGCTAAGGAATGACTCTAGATCCAGGAAACTGGATTTAAAAAAAAGAAAAATAATCTGGTTGCTAAACCCAGTATGAGGATACGGGACAGCCTGTCTTTTTCCAGAGTACTGGTAGCTCAAACTCCCTTATTATGAATGCTTTTGTGTTCTGGTAAGTTTTTCCTTAGGAATTTCCCAGATGACTTTACACGTTTGTTAAATATTGGGCTCATATCATGACTGAAAATCTAGCCTCAAAGGATGGCTGCAGATTCAAACCATCTATCAGTATCAGATAATAATCTGACTCTGGATACTGAAAATTGGATGGAAAAGGTTAGCATTGAAGCAGCAGCTCCAAAGTAATACATGACAGATGCATCCGTTATTTTTTCACAGTCTGGAATATAAGTCCAATACTCCAGATATTCACACCTTAGCATTTAAATTTGGGAGACAAATGTTGCTCATATTGAGCACTATGATTTTGTATCTACTGATAGCCTTTTCAGCGACGTTAATCTGCTTGTTGGGTGTTCTGTGGTTAAGTGCAATATGCACCTCCTCCTCCCACCTCTACCTTCTTCATTTAATGGGAATATTCCTGGCCTACAAAAGTTCTAGAGCTATTTTTGCCTTTCCCTGCACCCTAGGACTGATTGGTCTGTAGGCTGAATCTGTCAAGGGATTTTGGTAAAGCCTGAGAAAATTGCTCTTGGTTTCTAGCAACTGTTTTAATAACAGAGTTATGGTACAGCACTGTGTTACCTTTCCCATTTGCCAGGGCTCACGAGGTTTCTAATAGTTGCATGGCACTGAGAAGATTATTGTATATGTATTTTTTGATGATCAGGTCAATTCAGGGAAAAAAAACCCAACAAAACTGTAGTTGGGCTGTGAAATTGGAATTTAGTAAAACATTGAAGAATCAAAGATGTTCTGAGTTTGATCATGATAGTTGAGAGTGAGTACATATTTAAAAAGTCCCAAAACATGTGTAATAACCTATAGTTCTGAAATCCTGTGCAATGTGCTCTAGGATGGCCCTGCCTGAGCCGGGAGGTTGGACCAGATGACCCACTGTGGTCCCTTCCAAATCTACCTGTACTGTTATCCTGTGCTTCTGTGAAATCTGGATTAGTGGGTAGTATCAAAGCATTGACTGGGTGCAAAAACTTCCTAAAAGCCTTCTTTTTGTCTTGCAATTTTTCCCAATAGGTTTGATAGGATTCTTTATTGCTTTTGGCATTGCTATGGGGAAAATGGGAGAACAGGCCAAGATGATGGTGGATTTCTTCAACATCCTGAATGAGATTGTAATGAAGTTAGTAACTATGATCATGTGGTAAGTGTGTAGTTCTAACTTACAGAATAAAAAAACTAATTTTAAAAAGCCCTCATAAAACCTTAATATAGTGACACCAGTTTGTTAGTAAACAGTGTAATTAAATAGTTGACTTTTTAAAGCCTTGACAGGTATATTAGAACCACAGCAGCATTATTTCTATTTGGTGAGGATTATTTAGGACCCAATTTGAAACATTTCTGAAGAAATCCCATTCTTCGTGTACTGAAATACAACACATGCATGTACCAGCAAAGGCCTTCAAATGCCACATTGATTATGGAAGCAAGAATGCCTCACAAAAGATTATCCAAATCTTCCTGGGAGGTTAGCAGAACCCCAGAGTATTGCCTAGGAGGTATGATTACAAAAAAAAAAGGCCTGGAGACACACTTTATTCACTGTCTTCTATAGTAAAAATACTTTACCATAAAAGAAAATAAAATTCCAGTAGAATTTGTGTAGTCCCTTCACCCATAGTTTCTGCAATATGTGTCTTAGAACCTTGCTGCAGTGGGGTCACTGGAAGATGTCTGCCCTGTTTATGAAGTATACCCCTTTGTAATAATGGGGCTGGACTTGCCTTCAAGGAAGTGACTTTACCCAATTAAAGTCTGAGCCCTTGTTTATGCTTCTGAAAGGGGATTTCCTTTCCTTTCCTTTCCTTTCCTTTCCTTTCCTTTCCTTTCCTTTCCTTTCCTTTCCTTTCCTTTCCTTTCCTTTCCTTTCCTTTCCTTTCCTTTCCTTTCCTTTCCTTTCCTTTCCTTTCCTTTCCTTTCCTTTCCTTTCCTTTCCTTTCCTTTCCTTTCCTTTCCTTTCCTTTCCTTTCCTTTCCTTTCCTTTCCTTTCCTTTCCTTTCCTTTCCTTTCCTTTCCTTTCCTTTCCTTTCCTTTCCTTTCCTTTCCTTTCCTTTCCTTTCCTTTCCTTTCCTTTCCTTTCCTTTCCTTTCCTTTCCTTTCCTTTCCTTTCCTTTCCTTTCCTTTCCTTTCCTTTCCTTTCCTTTCCTTTCCTTTCCTTTCCTTTCCTTTCCTTTCCTTTCCTTTCCNCTCCCCTCCCCGGCATTTCCTTTCCTTTCCTAGCATTTCCTTTCCTTTCCTGGCATTTCCTTCCTTTCCTTTCCTGGCATTTCTTTTCCTGGTGTTTCTTCTGAGTGCTTCCTCAGCTATTTTTCTGCAGTTGCAAGCATGGCCAGCTCACATAAAACCAGCTTTTCAGGACATAAAAATGCATTGCTACGTTTGGCACTGTATTGCTGTGTTTTGTAGGTCTTTGAGAGCAGAAATAGCCACTCCAACACAACGCATGTATCATGGCTCCTTGCTAACTGGAATTCCCTGGTGTCCGTGGGAGTGATTTCTTCAATTACAAGGCTTCCCTCTTCTCTAGAGCTCGATGGACACAGTGTATAGAAAAGGGAGCAGGGTGCCTGAAGCACAAGTTATCAGCACCATCAGTGTTTCAGAGGGACACTGTTATGCAAGAGTGATGCATATAGCAACAACAGTGTGGAAATGTGTAAAATATCAGAGAGAACTTGTAGCAATGACTTTGCATTCCTGTTATGCTTCTGCTTTTCTGTAGATGAAGTTGGTGCATAAAACCACAGGTGTTTTTATTCACAAAACTTTCAATGTTCACTGTAACCTGCTGCTCTCAACTCTACAGAGAGAGGCTGACTATACTCCATAACACTCCAGAAGCTAGAATTTACTCTTACTTCACTCAGCACCATTTGGTAGACCCAAGACATAATACCCTGTCTACAGTATAAATTTTCTCTAGTAGTCAGTGTTGCACTGGCAGGAAATCATTCAAGTTTTAAGAAATTCACTGTAAATATTTATTTTTATTGATGTGCTTGCTATTTCTCTTCTAATTAAAAAAGGAAATTGGTGTTGGGAATTTCATTTGTTCATCTCTGTTTAGAACTTTAAAAGACTTGCTGGGACCAGAAACAAGGGGGTTTTATGTGAGTTTATAAAGAAAAATGCCCTTCTTTATGCAGGGTTACATTTTGTTTGGTTTATGATTTCTCTGCACTGTAACTCCTGTGGCTCCTACAGACTCTCAGGAGCATGGCATTGCTACACAAGCATAAAACAAATCAGACATCTGGCTCTGATACCATGTAACTCTCTATAAGAACTGTATTTCCTCAAGTTCACTGAAACGTGGCATTTTATGGTAACTGGTGTAACAGGTCCTTGCATTTGAAGTGATTGAGTGCTTTCCAGGCCTTGGGCACATTGCTTGAGAGACCATGAGATATTCTAACAAAAACCAGGAAGCACTTTTATTTGAAAGTCAATTTCTTTTGTATTGTTTTAATGATTGAGGAGACAAACCCCCTACACTAAGTAACAAAAGCACATCATTAATGAAGAATCCATAAAATAAAAACAATTTGTCTGAATTATTGAAAGAACATGATAGAAACGTTTTCAGCCTTCAGGATATAAGGATCTTCCGGATATAAGAAGTTCATTTCAACAAAGAGTTTAACTGAGGTAGATAATGCAAACCCTGGAAATCGGTTAAACAATGGGTTGTAAAAATTATGTATTAAGAACAAATTTACACCACTCTTCATAATGATACAAGTCTGTAACATTCCACTATCCTTGTACAATATTATTTCAGCATCAAAGACTATCCAGGAAAGGCATATTCCATTTGTTGGGATGGAAAATGAAGTAGATGGGGAATTCACTGGCAATGGCCATTATTTTTAAAAAAGATGTGAAAACTATCCTTGAATTTCCATCAGTTCTTGATGTGCTCCTCAGTGTTGAGCCTGAGAGCTCCCTACTCTTCTCCAGCCTTATTTTGTTCAGCACAGTTTTTATGACTATGCTGCAAAAACGAGTTCTGTCTATGCTTGTTTTCTTTCTCCAGGTATTCCCCTTTGGGTATTGCTTGCCTCATCTGTGGAAAAATCATTGCAATCAAGGACTTAGAAGTAGTTGCTAGACAGCTTGGCATGTACATGGTCACTGTGATTGTGGGTCTTGTCATCTATGGAGGGATCTTCCTGCCTCTGCTCTACTTTGTGATAACAAGGAAAAGCCCCTTTCCATTCTTGGCTGGGATTTTCCAGGCATGGATCACAGCACTAGGCACAGCTTCCAGGTACCCTTGAGAAATACCACTGTGCTTTATTTTTTAGCAGATTATTAGCTGATGTTTAGACATAGTACATCTACCATTGAATAAAAACTATTTTTAATACAGCCATGGTGAAATAAATCAAAGTACCACATGCCTTCAGGATTTTCTAGAGAGGTTGTGTAGCCTGCAGAGATTTGGGAGACCTATTTCTTGTTTTCTTTTCTACCATTTGCCAAATGACTTGTGCAAATTGTGTCAATTCTGTGCTTGTTTGCTCAAATAGGAAAAAGTGATCATTCTATTTATTTTGAAAAAATGTTAAGACCAGTCTCATTGCATTCGGGAAAAAAAAAAAAAAAAAAAACAAAAAAAACCAG
>VZRZ01006382.1:545882-773849 GCA_013398175.1 Climacteris rufus | reverse complement strand
AGTGCTAGGTTTAAAAAAAAAAAAAAAAAAAAAAGAAAAAAACCTCTCAGATTGTACTTTCATCCATTTTGGCAGAGTAATGGGACTTCAGTAAAAAGCTGAGCATTTTAGATTTGTTAAAGCACAGACCAGACTCAACAAAGTCTGTAAGTAATACAGCTCTCAGTAATAAATTCAATAAAATCCAAAATTGGTATTTTGCATTAGGGCAGTCAGTAGATCTTGTGTTGAAAATGTTTTTCAGCTAAATACCATATTTTAAAGTGCTTCCATTCAATAAATGTTTTATTTCTGAAGAAAATTTAACCTTCCATTCTAATTAAAAAGGTGAAAGCAAAAAACTGTAGTTCAGAATGGACCACCAGAAAACTGAGCATCCATAATTTCAAGAATGCCTTGAAAGAACTGTAATTCAGCTGTCTTTTTGGGTCAACCCAAACCACTCTGCTGAATAACTTCTCCCCTTACAAACGAGAGTCTCTGAGGAACCTTACTGATGTGCATAAATATCTGATGGAACAGTGCAGAGAAAACCAAGTGAGATTCTCTTCACTGGTACCCAGTGACAGGAAGAGAGGCAGTGGGCACAAACTGAAACACAGGAAATGCTATCTGAACACAAGTAAACTCTTTTTACTGTCATTCAGTGTGACAGTGCATGAATGCTGGCACAGGTTACCCAGAGGAGTTGTAGAGTCTCCATCCCTGGCAATCCACTAAACCTGTCTGGGCATGGTCCTGGAAATGTGGGAAACCTGCCCTGGCTGCCCATACCTTGAGCAAGGTGGTTGGGATGGGTGACCTCCAGAGATGCATTCCAACCTCAGTAATTCTGTGGCTCTGTGATAAACAATGTTGGATTATAGGAGATCTGGTCTGGTCAAGAGTTTTAATAAATTACAATTTACCTAAGGCTTTTATTCATTGAAGTGTTTGAGTTTCCACTTCAGCATTACTTTTTGATGAAGGTGTTTTAGTTTGAGCAAGCGAACGTAATGACCTGAAATATTCCCACAAAAGCAAAGCACTGCGCATCTGTGCAAAGAGTCCCTTTTCCAACCATCTTTTGTATCTTTTCCTATCCTGCAACTGTGTTTCATATCCTTTCTTCTTGTCCTCTGGTGTCCAGGAACCACATGGCTTGCATCTTTTTGCCTGCCTTTTTCAGTCCTTAATGCCATACTAATTTCTCCATTTAGAGCAAATTCACAATCAAAGAAATTTAAAACTTGTCCCTACACTCAGAGATCTGTGTATCTCTGTGTATCAGAGATCTGTGTATCTGGTACTAGTATTTTTTAACAAAATGCAAGAAATAAATTGTAAATGAATCTGAAAAATTCACCCAGACACTCTCAAGCTCTCATCCTACTTCAAGTCACGTTCATGTCTTGGCCTCAGTCCCACTTCCAACTAAATGTCGGTTTAATTTAAAAATAGTCTAAAAAAGGCTTGAATCACAGCAGAAAGTGAAAGTAGAAAATGTAAACAATGGTATTAGAATTTCTGACTTCAGTCCCTTATGTGTATGTGCTATATTGATTTTAATTATGACTTCTCTACTTTTTTGCTTTCTCTCTTTCAGTGCTGGAACATTGCCTGTCACATTCCGGTGTCTTGAAGAAAATCTCGGCATTGATAAGCGTGTAACAAGGTTTGTTCTTCCTGTTGGAGCAACTATTAACATGGATGGAACTGCCCTTTATGAAGCTGTGGCTGCCATCTTCATAGCACAGATGAATGGAATTGACCTGGATGGAGGCCAGATAGTTACTGTGAGGTCAGTTCAAAAGACTCCTTTGTTTCTACAGACTGTAAAATGTGAGTGCTTTGAGTTGGGTATCTTCTCAGTAGCTGTTGGATTCACTATGAAATCCATGCATTTCTGATAATGATATACAAATGAATGTTTATGCATAGGTCCTGGTTCTCTAGTGACACGTGTTTACTATCATTTGCAGCCCTAGTGCATGCTGGTGGTGTTTTACACTTTTGCAGTTGACAGTTGTCATGGTTTAACCCCGGGCAGACACCAAGCTCCACACAGCCACTCACTCACTCCCCCACCAGTGGGACTGGGGAGAGAATCAGAAGGGTAAAAGCTGGAAAACTCACGGGTTGAGATAAAGCCAGTTTAACAGGGAAAGCAAAAGTCATGGACACAAGCAAAGCAAAACAAGCAATAAATTCCCCCCTTCCTACAGGCAGCTGGGAGCTTAGCCATCTCCAGGAGAGCAGGGCCCCACCACGCATGATGGTTACTCGGGAAGACAAACAACATCACTCCAAAGTTCCCCCCTTCCTCCTTCTTCCTCACACTTTATATACTGATGACATATGATGTCATATGATCTAGAATATCCCTTTGGTCAGTTAGGGTCACCTGTCCTGGCTGTGTCTCCTCCCAATGCACCCCCAGTCTCCTTGCCAGCATGGCAGTACAAAAGGCAGAAAAAGCCTTGGCTCTGTGTAAGCCCTGCTCAGCAATAACAAAAACATCTCTGTATTATCAACCCTGTGTTCTGCACAAATCCAAAATACAGCCCCATAGCAGCCAGCCACTGTGAAGGAAATTAACTCTACCCCAGCCAAAAACGTTTTGTGTGCTACCCCAGAACACAAAACGATGTCAGTTGCAATATACAGCATTCTCTGTCCAATGTAATATTTTTTTTTATTTTAGAGGGATGCTACAAATCATATATGGGGCATTAACTTTCTAGAATACATGTCTTTGTATACATTAGTAGAAAAAGGTATACCTAAAGTATGTCCCTGTATTTATGTTTGCCTGTACTTCCTCTGTGACTTTGATGAACAATAAAAAAAAAAAATGAACTGAGAATAGCCCATCCTGAGGGTGAGATTGTCTGTGGCATGGTCTGGATACTTCCAGACCTTTTATTTTGAACCCAGCAAGAATTAACTGTAGTATTTTCACATCAAATTGTCTTATCCAGGACTAAGCTGAATATCTGTAAGGACAAAACAAAGTACCCATTAAAATAGGATAAGTGATTGAAGACTGTTTACTGTAAGGGAGTTTTAACTTGATGAAGACAGCAAGTCTAACATTTTGAATAGTTAAAATGGAAACCACAAGTGAAGGCTGCCAAGTTTGTCTTCTTCCTGTAGTTTTCACCCACACACTTTTCTTTTATTAAACCTTTTTAACACTAAAGAAACTCCTGGAAAGGGATGTCTAATTCTATGTTTCTTGCCCAGCTATATTAGTTCCACATTTTCTATTCGTTTACTTCCTGCCCTGACTCCTGAAATAGTAAAGCCAAGGTTTGTAGAAGGTTCAGGGCTGCTTCTAGTGAAGGCAGATGCTAGACTTGCATGATGCATATTTGTTCCTAAACCTGAAAACAGTCATTTCAGAAATGCCACATGTTAAACTAAATCGAGACCAGGAAATTCAAGTCAGGAATCTGCTGTTGTCCAAGAGATTTGGTAGACTTGAACCTGAGTTACTCCTCTTCTGTTTCTCTGAGGGACTGACCAATTGGATCTTCCTGATCTCACCATTTCAAGGCTGGTATATCTAGCTTTGTAATTCACATTTACAAAGCAGGGAGCAACTTTGGTCTATTTGTAAGAAAACCACTGGTTGTCCTCTTCATACATTTTTGCTGCAGCAATATGACAAGAACTATCTCTTGAGGTGACACTACAAAGGAAGGAAAGATTATTAGGTTTTGTCTGTTATACCCACTTTGTGATAGTGAGAATATTCAAATGACCCAGACATCATGAAGATGTAGTTAGCTTTTGACTAGCCTTAATTACTTCATATTTGTCATAGAGTTTTTCTGATTTCCTGTATTCTTTGGGAAAGGGTGATCTTGGAAATGGTAGCTAAGACGGTAGATTGTTTAGTTCTGAAGAGTGCTAACTTCATTCCCCTTCAGGTCTGTAAGTGTTGCTGTGGGAAGGTTGGCAGAAGCATTTCCTCACAGAGCTTGGAAGCAATCCCTTACCAATTTAGGCTGGAAGTGCCTGAGGAGCTGGCATCACATGTAAAGCCTGACAGCAGAGCAGAGCATCTTGCCTGCACACCTGCTGGACCTATATGAGTATTTATTAGGCCAGGCTGCACTCTAACCCAGACACCTGACAAACATGCTGCAGCCAGGGTCAGACCCAGCCAGCTCTAAATCAGGCTAACATCCTCACAGATGAGTTCTGTGGCTAATGGTCAAGTATTTCCCACACAGTCTGTTTTCCCCTACTTCGGTATTGGAAATTGGAAGCACTTTCAGATTTGTTGGGTACACCCACAGATATGCAGCCATGTTACTTATATCTGTGTTTCAAAACACAGATGTAACTTCTTTCCTTTTTCTTGTTTCTTTTTTCTCTTCTTCTCTTGTCTTCTTTTCCTTTTCATTTACCCTCCTTCTCCCTCTTCCTCTTCCTCTGCTTCTCCCTCTCCTCCTTTTCTTCCTTGGTTTTCTCCCTTTGACTTGCTCTCTGACAATTTTCCATTCTTTATAGCCCAATGATGTTGATATTTGTTATGGTTTGTGTTGTATTTTTCAAACCTTTGAAGCTCAGATATTCATTCTACTGATCTTCTTCAAAATATAAGAGGCAAAAACAAACACAGGTTTGAGTTTATGAAACCATCAGATCAATTTTGCTTTTTCATCTAGGATGATTTGTATCCAGGCTTGGTACACCACTGGCCTGTATTTTGAGAGTTTTGGATAACAAGACTTTTATTCTTCTGTATTTAATAATAACTACTTTCATCCTTTAACTCACAATTCAGTCTTCAAGTAACATAAATAAACAGAAATGAATCACCCTGAAAATTCAACCCGTGGTCACCAGACTTCAGCATGTCTGGATGATCAAAACTCAAGATTCAAAACCCTGGATGGGTTGGTAGAGTTCAGAAAACAATATGACACAGATTTGAATGCCATAACTAGTTTACAGACAACCCTCTTACACTTCTCAGAACGAACACAGTAGATCTGGCCTCTCCAAGTAAGTATTTTTAGAGAAAAACAAGACTGAAAACTATGACCTGAACTTATCTTTTTTATCATATAGCTGTTAGCTTTATGGGAAGAACTCATTAAAAATATGTGACCTTCCTGATGATCACGTGACTATGCAATGAGTATTTTCCTCTTCATGCTACTCCCATTTGACTTTTGTTTTTGCAGTTTGACTGCCACCCTTGCAAGTGTTGGAGCTGCCAGTATTCCCAGCGCGGGACTTGTCACTATGCTGCTGATCCTTACTGCAGTGGGTCTCCCTACCCAGGACATCAGTTTGCTTGTTGCTGTTGACTGGCTTTTGTAAGTTGTGCTGACTCCACTGCTTGGTGGAGAAAAAGTAGTGAAGTAATGTTTGTCCATAGTGCTTTTCAGCCATTGGTCTTAGAGAACTGTAAGTCTCTCCTCTACAGATAAATCAAAGGAGGAAATGGGCTATTCAGTGAAGTGGGAGACACTGAAAGCAGCTTCTCAGCTGTTGCAAACTGTTACAGAGCTACTTAAGTCAGTTTCTATGAGCCAAGAGTCTTCTTGATGGACTTGTGAGGTCATATTTTTATATTATCTTCCTAATGGTGTCTTTCCATCACTGAGGAGCAAGTTTATAATCTGTGCTTTCATATTTCCATTTATTGTAGTTTCGGTCTAAAATGAAGGATGAACGCTAAAAATGCAAAGTCCATCAGGATGCTGTAAGCAAGTTATAAAGTGATTTGGACATTTGTAGTACCAAATGTTTTATACTTGTAGTGGGGAAAGTCGGTTTCTTTTCATACATAAGAAAGTAAAATACCCTTAAAAAGAGCCTGTTCTAGGGCAGGGCAAAGACCATAGACAAATAAGAATGAAAACTGAGATGAAGAAAATGATTCCCTAGTTTCATTTTACTGACAGATCACTCAAACTGGAAAGACTGGCTTTCATTTCCAAGGACTTGAGATCAAAGTCCTTCAGTGTCATGGCAGGTCCTCCAAGAAGAAACAGCTAACCCACAGAAGGTTTTCCAAGGCTCTTGGTCTTCAACACTGAAATACAGAAGCTGTAAATACAGACAGAGGGTATGCCAAGCCACATCCTTTCTCTTGCTGCCATTTGACAGTTGGATATCTTTCTGTTGCCTGTGCAGAGTTGACAGGGACTCAGTAGCCCTTTAAGTTGTACTGGCCTCTATAGAGACTTTCATATTGTCCTGTACTGCTGCAGCACAATATATTCTGTTCAACAGCCAGCTCTCCCCTAATATTCTTGTAAGTAGTAAAGACTTTGTTGTTTTTGTTGTTCCAGCTGTGCTGCCCAGAAGGGGAGATGTAAATATAACTGTACTATTTGTGTGTTTTCTCCTATGCTAACAGCCTCAGCTGCCTGCTTCTGGTAGCTTTCAGTTCCAGATACACAACTAAAATTGTGCAAGTAGAAATAGCAGAGTTGAGAATGTGCATGTGCAGATAAATAGAGGTTTAATTTTCTGTCATTATCTTTTGGCTTATTGAGAATTCAAGAACTTAGTCAATCCTCTGACATGTATTTGGGGTCTACTGCCATGATCTATCTGCCACTAAGAGTTTTGAAGGATAACACACAGCTCTGATTTCTTCTTCAGGGAAAAGTTAAAGAGGAATTTAGAGCTTGAGGAGGCAAAGAGAAAACTTGACTTACATAATTTATATATAACTGAATATCATGATATCACGATGCTGAATGGTGAAATGAGAGCAGGCAGAGTACAGCTGGAATAGGGAAGGTTGTGATATTCAGTGGGTTTATCATATTTATAACATCATGGCTGAAAACAGGAAAGTGGTATAGGAATCTGCAGCTGAGAGGAGAAGAGAAAAATATATAAAAATATCCTTTAAATATATGTTTTTCCTGGCTCTCCAAGTAAGGCAAATAGGTAGGTTCCTGCAGCTGGTAGGAGGATGTGCAAAAGGAGCCTGTGGTTGTTTTTTGTAAGGAAACGTCTTTTTAAAATAGTCCTGTGGACTGAAAGGCTCTGCCCACACTAGCAAGCTTCAGACCTGTAAGTTTATTGGCAGTTCTGATGAACTAGTAGGTGTTGCATTTCATTCTCAACTTAAGCAGCATTATTCTCACTGGCCAATCCAACCCTGTTTAGGAAATAAAAACTTGTACTGTGGAGCTGTAGCAGTGATGAATGTATTTAGGGGAAAGATAACAATTCTGAAAGAAATACTTCAAGATGTCTTTCCAAAATAAATGGTAGGCAACAGAACTTTCAGCCCAAACAGTTAGGTTTGGATTCTCCTGGGCTACCAATCAGCAGTGCAATTGCAGTGTGATTCAGAACTGAAAGGTAAAGGGAAAAGATAAAAGGAGAAGTGAAAAGCTCCATGTCATGGCACTAGTGCAGCAAAGTCAAGATACTGTTTGTTGGTGAAAATGTTGCACTTATTAATCTATGTTCAACAACTAATACCTTTCTTTTCCTTCTTCCAGTGGCTGTGTTGTGTTAGCCACAGTGATCTCATGAACTATGGAAAATGTTGCTGCTGACATTGCTATGTTAAGAAAAGGCACACAAGCCAACCTTTTAGCAAGCTTTTGTACACACAAACCAGATCTAAAAAATATCTGAAATGAAATATCATAAAAACATATTTACTTTTCTTACATTGTCTTCTTCCATTTCTTTAGATCATTAGATTCATTTAGATCATACATTATAGCAGTATTTCTGACAGAATGTAGCAGAGCAAGTTAATAAATATTTAAGACCCAATTCCAGCCACTTTTCTGGAACCCGTGTGTAAATGCAACTAGCCATGTAGAAATACTTGAAATAGCCCTTTGGTAACATTTCAATTTCAGATAAAAAAGGTTTTAAAAAAGACTCTACTTTATGACTTTTCCAATATTTCTGATGAAAGCAAATATCAGAACATCAATTGATTTTACAATACTACTGCCATCTGAAATTGTGGTCTTACCAAAACCAGTTCTGCATGATTTGGTCATGGTATAACACAAAGATGACTTTATGTCAAGTCCTTAAACTTGGCACTCTCTGCTTTGAACTAGAGCAGAAAGGTTTCCATATTGATATTTTCTCAAGCCTTTTCAATTGGATTGTTCAATCTTTCTACCTTCTGTGCATACATACCCAGTGTAAGCTCTCACACCAGGCAAGTTTCCCAGGATTTCATAACTCTTACAGTCTCTCAGTTTAAAACCAAGCACAACACAACAGTGACATTTAATAGGACAGTAATTATATGCCAACAGATGGAATAAAATTAGCTTATTTTTGTTGAGCCACAAACTGGGTGCTCTCCAGATGTGAGCTGACAAGCTTAGCAAATATCAGTGGTAGCAGATTAGTGGTATTTTGCAGCAAGGAGAGAGGAATTAGGGAAAATGAGCTTGGACGGCTGATCTGGTACTTAAATCTTCATTGAGTAACTCAGAAAAAGGTTGCTTCAGTTCTGACTCTGTTCCTTGGCTTAGATCTCAATTCAAAGTATTCAGACCCGGTTGAAGTCTGAATGTTCTGAACAGGGTCTAGACTGCAACTTTCCTATATTTGTTCTGTTTACGTCGTCCCAGCTTGCCTGGAATGAACTGGTTGCTTGGTTTTAATAAAAGAGTAAGTACAATTGTCTTTATTCTTCATAGAGTGCTTTTTGCCCCAAAAGGGGTCAGTGCCACTTTGCTGTTGGTTCCTGACAGCTGAGAATTTACCTTTTCTGTTGTAAGGAACTTCCTCGTTTCCTCTGGCTCACACAGTGTAACATGTGGATCACTGCAGTTTGTATCAGTCAGTCTCTCAGCCAGTGATATATGTGTATGAGCTGGAGCATCTCCTCAAATGACCCTTTCAGAATTGAAATTGTGCCTCAATTATATTTATGTATTCTCTCCACCTTGTTTTTTTGGCATCCTATACTATCCCTCTGTCATCTGGCATTAGTGAATCCTTTCAAAATTTAATACCACTCATGCAAAAAAAATTAAGCATGTGTTCTTTTTGTAGAGCTTTATTGCTGGGTTGCATGTATTTGATGGTCTTCATTAAAAATCACACCAGAAAGTCTTATTTTCCTATTCTACCACTCTGACCAGGTTTAAAATAGTCTTCATAGGCATTAGATTAGAACAGTATAAAGCCTTTAATTTGTGTGAAGCAAAACTGGAAGGAGGTTTTCCTTGTATAGGTTGTTGGTATGTTTCTCAGGGGGATTATTGGAGAGGTTTTTTCCTTCTGAGTATTCATTTGATGCCAAAAGAAAAGAAAATTAACTGCTTCAGCTAAGTTATTACACCACAAAGTCCATGAATATGTAAGCATAATAGTATGAAGAGGGAGAGGAGAAACTTGAGTGGGACTATAGTTCCACAGCTGAGAAAGGCAGATTTACCAATGTTTCAAGCAAAGATGTTAAAATGGGCTTAAAAGTTTATATGGTCATGAGCAAACATGCATAATGAATGTTTATCAGTTGAGGTTTTACATATTTAGTTATTTTTTTCTCAGTGTTCTACAGGAAAAGATGTCACACAAATCTAGTTCCAGAAATACTAGAAAGGTTGTTTAGAAATTAATCACTGTCATGGGAAATGAGGTCTTACATGCCGGCTTTTCTGTCATTTGGCAAATGTCCACACTGTTCAACCTGGCCATTTTGTGTAAATGCATCTTCATGAATATACTTCTGAGAATTAATCAGTGTAATCACTTCTCTGACCTATTTGGCAAAGCTAGACTCAGTTGCTTTAAGTCAGTTTGATTTGTAACCCTCAGCCAGAAGGCTTTTAGGAGTTTTATGTTTAGTGCAGATATGAAGAGGCAAATCAGATTGTAAATTATTTCAGCATATGTGCTGCAGCCTACCTACAGCAGGAAAGATAGCAGGATCCACCTTGCTTTTTTTGCAGAATTTTGGTCAGGTTTGGGGCAGAATTCTGAAGTCAGGGAAAATCCACAACCATGACTTCACTGTTGACAGCCAGACATGACAGGAGAAAGGTGGCATGTCTGTTCAATGACATCCTGTCCAGAAAGTGCCAACAAACATATTTCTTTGTAATGAAGTACATTAGCCTTTGTTGGCACTCTCCTACAATGAGGGGCACTCATTACTGAAATGCTTTCACAGGCTCATAGTTTTGTAGGCCATGACCTATATTTGGTTTGCTCGTATACCAGGCTCTGGCACACGTAGTGTGAGTGGGCATGCTGCCACACTAACAGATGGCCATCTGTAAAGATGGTGCCAGGAGAAGAGCTTCAATGGCCTGAGCATTATGGAGATATTTCAGGCATTTTTGTTCCCAATAGTTTGCTCACTAAAGTAAAGGGACAGGCCTTTTGTTAATTCATACCAGAAATGAGAACAGCTCATCCAGATCCCAAATCCTTTTCTCTGACTGCATTAAATTCAGTGTTCTGATAAACTCAGTTTAAACAAAGGGCAGTGGTGTGAGCCTGGCACCCTGATATTGAATCCTCCAGCTCCAGAAGCAGGCACTGGGGCGATCTCAGTGAAGCACAGCTATGCAGTTTGGCTGTGATCTAGCATGCATTCTTTGCCAAACTCCATGAAAATAAGCATCTGTGACATGGGAGTTTTAGCATCCTCCCTGTCTGAAGAAGTCCCCTGGGAAAGCAAACTTTTCCCACTTCCCTTGAAAACTCCCATCTCTCTGTTCAAAAGATACCTTGAGCTTCCTGAGGCAAATGCAGTAACTGTACCAGTAACAGGAGTGCCATGCCCTACTTTCTCTTCCTCTCATGCCATTCAGCCTCTGCCTTTCTTTCTTTTTTAGGGACCGGATGAGAACGTCAGTCAATGTAGTGCGGGATTCTTTTGGTGCTGGCATTGTCTACCACCTTTCCAAGGCAGAACTTGACACCATTGATTCCCATCATAAAGGGCATGAAGACATTGAAATGACCAAGACTCAGTCAATCTATGACGACATGAAAAATCATAGGGAAAACAACTCAAACCAATGTGTTTTTGCAGCTCACAACTCAGTCATGGTAGATGAGTGCAAGGTACCTTTCACATTTATGGATATTGAGACATGTATATAGCACTGCATGTTTTATTTTATCTTATTTTTTTAACCTGCATGTATTTTTCAAATTGTTCTGCAAATAACAATGTGACAACAAGGTCCATGAACCCCAGACATTTTGAATGTGTTTGACCAGTTCAAAAGATGTTTTTTTGCACTCTTCTTAAAACTTGTCATTTGATGGGAAAAAATCATGTACTTTGTTTACATATCAAAAGGCAAGATGCAGCGTATTATGGAATATGCCAAGACGCAGAGAATATGGCATCACCTTCTATGGACATTTTCTTAATTTTCTGTGGCAACAGAGAACTTAATTGCCAACCCAAATGAAGGATAGTTGCAATTCAGATACAGGTGTTGTCACTTGCTGACTGCCTTCATGATATGCTGTTCAGAGGTCGACATGTTGAATGCGCTTTAGCATGAGAACGCTCCTGCACTCACACAGCATGCTTGTGCTTTGCTTCCGTCGTCATTCCTTCCTGAGGCATTAAGACACAGACATTGTATTCCCTCTGTAATCCTTGCTGTAACTAACATGGAATATTAATGCTAATACTAACATCTTGATCAGAGCAAAGTGAGCTTGAGCAACCCCACCAGTTGAACAAGAAGACAGATGGGGAGGTTAGTGGTTAAAAGTTCTCTAAGATCACACCACTAGGATGGGGCAGTCAAAAATCAGGAGAGAGCTTTTGGAAAGGAGGAGAAAGTGAGTGGAACAAGATGGAACTTTTAATTTCATAGTCTTTCTTAATATTTATTAACACTTCAGCCTGATGCTGTACACTGTCTTTGAGAGGATGAATTTGCCAATCAGCCTACCTTAGCCATTCATCCAAACAGATTCTCTTGTATCTTCCAGTGGCCGCAGCTGAGCCAGTATCTAACTGTGAATGACAGCACAAAGTCCATTAGCAGGTCACCATTTATATTGGAAGTTTAAGTCCTATTCTATCATTTTTATTTGTCTCTAACCTGGCTGGAAATGTTCTTTAGAATATTTTTTTTTCTAATGCTTACTTCTTGTTAATGCAGGCCAAACCTGCATTCAGGGGGAAAAGTGATACTGAATTCAGGAAAAAAACCAAACATCTTTCATCTTATCTTCAATATTTCCATGAATCTTCCAAGGTTTCAATAAAATATTTTTTTTAATCATACACTTTTATTGTGACATGGCTCTCTGCTTTCTCTTCTGACCCAGTCTTCTTCCATGAGAAAAATAAACTAAAAAGAAAACAAAACTGAAATGGAAAGAGAATGCACGTTTACACAAAATTGAAAATTGTTAATTTGTATTTCTCAATAAATTCTCTGGAAAGAAAGATAAAAAGCATGTGCAAGCACACACACCTTTTGGATAACTTCCTTTGGAATTTTTGGAAAACTGTTTTTAAATTAAATAGACTATGCTAATTTCAGTGGGTTTAAGATTATGTTCATGGAACTGAATACTGATAATTTTATCTGCTCCCAGTCTCTCAGATGTGCACAGAGATCCAAGTCAAGTTAGAAAATAGCAGCCTGTTGATGCAATCAATACTTGCTGCACTTTCCTTTCTGCTTCAGTTTCTCTTACCATTTCCCTAAGGCAATAGCTTGCCTCAAGAACATGGAGTAATGATGCCGTGCATCATCCTAAGCACACCCTTTAATTAAAGTTTGGGACCAGTGATTTATGAGCTAGAAGTGTTTGTCCTTTTTAATTGTTTTAGGTTTGTTCTGCTTACAATCTCAGTTTGCACTTTTAAACTCATGAAAAGAGCCGGGCTTTACTGGATTCAGCACAAGATTTTGAGCAAGTCACTTCTCTTGCCCGTGTGTCCGTCTGCAAGCTGCCAAAAAGATGTGTTGTTGTGACCTAATTGATGAGCTAGGAATATATGCTGACACTTGCAAAGCATTTGGATCATGTTGAAGTGGTCTACAACTCCCAAGTGTTAGACTAGCAAAGGCAACAGAGAGTAGGATCTGAGGCTTCAAAAGAGCCAGCTGTTAAATTTGAAGAGACATCTTTTCATCCTGTCCAATGCACTGGTGGATTGAAAAGCTTACTGCCACTCTGGTCAGGGTATGGAAAATCTAATCTACTAGCATGTCCTTTCTATTTACTTTCTGTAATATATTCCATGTATAACACTAGTAGTTTATAATTTTGCATGGTCCATGTACATAATTAATAAGTAGTTTACCTTTATATGGTGGTTGTTATTACATGATATTTTTGTATTTTTTTATCATATTTCACATGACTCTGTGTGATTTTCATTTCTGAATAAGCTGTTCCTTCCTGTATTTGCATGTTTCCCCCTTCCAATTATCTAAGAAAAAGCTTGACTATGTTTCAAAAATCAGTGCATTTTGTCATGTTTCCGTGTCCCAATGCTTCCATGCATCCTGTTTATCCAGCATGGGAAATTTCAGCTCTGTCTTTAAGTTTTCATTTGAAGCTGAGGATGTTAACATACAAGGTAAGTTAGGAAAAAGTAAGCCATACATTTAGAATTTAATGAAAGATCCTCTCACATTATCGAGATGTAGATCACTTTTGTAAAGTTTAATTGACATTTTACCTTTTTGATTTTTGATTTTTTAAAGTCAGATGGCTGGAGATATCTTTCTTGAAACATGGGTTTATTTATACTGATTTCTGGAAAGGAACACACTGTCCGGTGTACACTGTGAGTTGGTAGATCACTATAGGTCTTCTACCATACTTAAAACCTAAAAATTCCAGCATGTATCTTTACAGGAAAGAGTGAGGATTTGCTGTACTTCTTGTGAGGCAAATTTAGCATTACTATGAGTTTTGAATTTGACTATAGTCAAAATCTTTCACTACATTGTTATAGTGGTATGATGAACAATACTTTCACATGTCTTTTCTTCCATTTCCTTAAAGGTGGTGTAATTGTAGGTGAGTTGGTATAGATACACATCTATGATTATTCTGATCTTGCATAATTTTCATGTTGTTGCATCAATTATGCACCTTTGCTAAGGGATTCCACTGAAAAAATATTATTTTCTACATTACAAAAATCTGTTTTTTAAATAATCCATAGAAATCTACAAGAGACAGAAAGGAGTAGAATCCGAAATGCAGTGAAGGCTAAGAAAATGTGGAACATTTTTCTACTACTGATGTTTTCTAGTCATTATAATAAATAAAGGAACAGGAATCTCACTATTTGGGATTCTTGTGAATTCTGTATAAATACATTTTCCTTATATAATAAGTGGCAGTGTATGTAATTTCTGTAAATATAATGATCTTCGATATAAAACTCATTACTTTTCTTGTCAAAGTGCCTTGGCCTTTAAGTTGTTTGTTGATGATAATTACTTGCAGGTAACACTGGCAACCAATGGAAAATCTGCAGACTTCAATGTTGTTGAAGAAGAGCCTTGGAAACGTGAAAACTAAGCGAAGAGATTCCTAGCTGCATCTTAAATAAGTCCTGACGCTATCTTCTGGCAGAACATACCATGATTAAAGAAGAAATATCTTTTTTTTTTTTTCTATTTAACATCTACAATTTCTGCTTACTTAATTTTATAACTGAAACTTAGCAAAGATCTCATCAAGTCATTGTAGTGTCTTTGCCAAGCGATGATCCATAGTCTCCCTTGTGTTACTGTTTGGATGATGCACCTGGAGAATGCTCCATGCGGTGCAATGTGCTCTCACCCACTTCCCCTTTCATTCAAGACACAGAGAATGTAAATGCTGCAAAATGGGAAGATCAAAGTGCCAGTACAGTTCACTACAGGGACTCAGGGTCACAAATACAAGAGAAATATAACACCACGTAAGCCTTCTAGTGTTTTGGTGACTCTTGTGGCATACCTGATCTGTTTATCGCTGTATGGCTAAAATACCTTTTGAAAACATCCATAAAGATTTCTATTTGTTTTGATAATAACAAGCACTGTACTTTTGTGCCTAGCTGTACTTTAAACTGACCTTAGATCCAGGGGCAAGATTAATGCACAGAAATCAATAAATTATCCCAGACATTTTCTTAGATCAGTACAACTAATGCTTAGCATCTAGAGAAGACCTTAGGTTTGAATGTGCATGTGGTGTGTTTTTATCAGATGTCCCTGGGCAGGTGCAGCCTTTATTTTATGATGGGGCTTTGCTGCTTTGTGACCACAATGCACCATACAATACAAGGCAGTATAATTACAGGGGTGGTAGTTCCTTCACTAAATCTGTCTGATGTGCAAAATACAGAAAGCCATGGACTCAGTTATGCCATTTTTAATCAAAGTAGGTAGTACCTTACTATTCACCCTGCTCCACTGATGTTAGAGGGATTTCTCATGTGGATGGGGCTACTCAGGTAAGGTACTATTAAGACTGATTATGGATGTCATGATTTGGTACTTGATAATGAGCTGCAAACAAATTCTAAATCCATTACTCTTAGAGAATTTTTGAATGTGATCATCAGTAGCATTTGCTATGAAGTGAAAGCCATCTTTCAAGTACATTATGTTTCAGAGACTGGCTAAATCCTGATTTAATTGCTAAACCAAATTCCATATAAGGTTAAGAGAATTTGTCCAGGGTTAGGCCTGAATGAAGATGAAACCAGAATTTCAGGATTTAGGGCAATACATTGAATTTACATCTCTGTCTCTTTTGCAGAGTAATAAGTATATAACTCCGTAATGTCAGAGAAATGTTTCTTTGAGCACATGACATTTGAATTAACAAGACTGTGTTTTGTCAACATATTATATCTGACTCATCCTGTCAGAAGAATTTGCAGTGAGAATAATCACCTTGTGACAATTTTTAAAGGTGCTTGTTAATGCTTAGCAATTTTAAGATATTGGTGAATGCCATTATACTGTTATAAGTGTTCTATAACAAAGCTGAGCCACATGGCCTTGGAAGGCTCTACTCACAGAACAAGTTTTGTGCAATTTTGGGGGGAACTCTCAGAAGTTTGCAGAATGAATCAGAATATGTGCACATGGTGAACTTAAGAATGGCAGAAAACAGAGTTCAAACATTTATGGAAATAGGCCATTCAGTGTCTGTGCTCAGACCTGTCTTGGGTTTAAACAGGAAAAATGTGTTTAACTGTAGAGTGTTATTTGGCTCTGTAGAAGCTATTAAAGTAAAAATATAATCTGCTTTTGTTCATCTGCATTCATATAAATATCTCTGAAAATGCACACAGACCTGAGCCAGCCAAGGCTACTTGCATGATTAATGATGTGCAAGATCAAGTCCGTTGTCAGAGTATCCCTCATTTAAGCATTTGTTGTGGAATATTTTGCTTACCATTGTATTTTTGTCATCACTTGAATGCCATGGCCAAGCAAATCCTAAGCAAAATGGCCTGTATAATTTAACAAATATTGAACCACTGTGAATTCTGTAGGCCTCTAACACGTATTAGAGGGGCAGGCCTTTTCTAAAGGTTTTCTGAAGTATCTTAAGGATTTCTTTTTTTTTTTTTTTGGTGTGTGAAGGATGAAATTGTAGGTTATTCAGAGAAGTGGCAGGCAGGTTGTATTATCTTTTCTTCAGTCATTGCTATTACCATATCGAGAGTTAACCTATATCTAGCTATTGCTTCCCAACTAGCATTCACTGGGTGCCAGAAATGTGTCTGGGATGGTGTGTAGGTACTGTAAAATGTTCCCTATTCTGAGGGTGCCGGCTCTCATCAAGTGAAATTTGCTGTCACTTGAGCAGTAGTTGTATCCAAGAATAACACACAGCATTTACCCCGATTTATATCCAGGATTCTCGAGCTGTTTCATGGCACAGCTCACCCATTAATAGATGATTTTTCATCTTCTTCACCACAGCAGTTTCTTAGGAGCAGCCATCCTGATTGCTTGCCTTGAAAGCAGCTTTAGAAAACTGGTCCATATGCTTTTAGCTGTCATTTGAAACTGTTTAGCAGTTGAAACAAACAGGAATGTCTGCAACATGTGACTAGGCAGCTCCACAAAATTACATACTGAGAAACACTTAGAATATGCTTACAGTTATCCACTTGGGATGTATTGTCCTTTGAAGAGTGTTTCTTTGGATGGAGACTAGGGAAGGAAGGAATGCAGTGCTAGAGAAACCCCACCCACATATGGGAGAATAAATTTGGATCTTTTGATAGGCTTAGAATAGCAAACTGTGATTTTAAAATGGTAATTCTGTAGATACAGTAACTCAGGGATTTTTCAAAATATAATTATGATGGTATTTCTCTATTTAAGTGTGGATGTGGGAGAAGGAAAAATGTTTGGTTTTGTATACTCCTCTGCTTGTAGTCTGACTGAACATTTAATATAGTATTATTCCAGTGCAGCACTGTATTAAATCATCAAAAAGCTTTCCATTTCTGCGGGAAAGCTTGGCTTTCATTTCTCGATTTGCTCATTCCACATGAGGCCGGGTTGCTACTTAACTAAATAAACAGAAAATAACCCAGGGACCATCCACTTCAGCTAATCCAAGGTTCACATTTCACCAGGCAGTGCTGGTTACTGGCCAGCCTCCTTTTACTTTCACTAGGATGTCGCTGCATTAATTTGCATCTGGCATATTTTTTGTATCTGTTCACAGAGCTGGGGTGGCAGAGTTAAAGGAAAAGTTCAGTGAAAAGTGATTTGGTTTCTGTGTAATTCAAATTAACATTTCTTTCTACATTAATCTCATTTACTGTTCTGTCAGTTCCCCCACCTTTGTATGTTCAATTGTCATATCCTGTGGCCTTTGGATTGCTGACAGCACACTGGCTCATGGAAAAATCTAGACCAGGCAGACTCAGTTCATTGCATACTAAGTTACATATATGCTTATGCATTTGCTTTATGCATTTGCTGCTGAAGCTGGGTTGGCATTCTCATAGTATCTGTTCACTGAAACTAAAGCACACTATATGTTGGAAATACAAGAGAGGTGGATCACTTTGCCACTTAAATTGTTTCTTTATTGCTTCCCTTGGAAGACAGAGGTTGCACCAGCCTTTTAAGAAACATGTGAGTCTTACACACAAAGATTCTTCAAATAGGTAGGGCCACTTGAGCCATATTATGAGATGTGCTCTTTCCATTTGAATTGGTGAGAAACTCAGTATGTCTTTGAAAAACTGCAGTAGTAAAACCTGTGCCTGCAATGCTCTGACTACATGAAAACCCCACTGCAATCTGTGGGAGTCACAATCTTCCAGGAAAAGTCAAGTCCCTTCCTGTCTCTGTTAAGTTATAAGACATTTCACAATCCCATCCTAGGGAATAGTCTTTGTCTGCTATTTATAATGAGGTTGATTCTCACATCCAAAAGATTTTTGCCAAGATGTTTCTTTTATACCTAATTGTTTCTGTGCTACAAGTCCAGCACTGAATTTAAAACTCAGCACAAAAATAAAGATCGCTGTCATTACAGATTTTTCCCATGTCTTCTCTGAGATACAGCTGATCTCCATTTCTTTTTCAAAGTACATGGAATTCCAGACTTTATGCCACTTTTAAAAGTAGGAGTAATATAGATTTCTGATTTGTTTTCCATCACTCCCAGGGTCATTAGTTTTCCAGCAGTAGATACTTAGAAGAGTAGACTGTTCATCTGAGAAGCTGAAGCATCAGCATGTGAACAAATTTATTCTGATGACTGCCTGGATTTTCTTTGCTTCCTTGCCTTCACTTGTGTTATTGCAGCCTTGTTGTGGCAACACAGCAGCAGTCGCACAAATCCCCATAACTCTAGGTGGTATTAAACCTGACCTCTGACATTCACTTCTGTATTTATCTTTGAAAAGGCTCTGAGCTTCAGTACTGGGCTCAGAAGAATCCTTTTGTGGAGATGTAAAGGTATAACTGCTTCTCATTTCATTAAGTTCCATTCATCTCTTATTATTGCTGCATTTGAATTAATTTACAGAAGGATAAGTAAGAGCACTTTGTAAAAATGTACTGTAATAATATTCTGTTATGAGCCTGAAGACTATGTTGATTTTATTACTGTGACTTTTAAGGCCACAATTAAGATATTTTTCATAGTAGCCATTATGATAGGTGTATAGTCCACTGGGACAGTTCACCTCGGCTATAATTCACCATATAAGACTATGTAGAAGCTCCTGTTCCCAGCAAAAAGCACTCTTGCAAAGATGAGTTATTTTTCTTTCCTCCAATAATATTGATGACTTTGAAGGGAAAATATTTATCCAATTTCATTTGTCTAAAGAATGATATGTAGAGTGTAGTTTCAAGTACTAAAAAAAAAAGGATTTACCATACTGAAGTGTCAAAAAAGGCAGTCGAGCTGTAAACTAATTGTTCAGCCGCTTTTCAAAATGTTGTGTTCTTGCTCACAATTTTCCTGAAACAATGTATTTATTGTTCCTTCCAAAGCCATCAGTCTTTGTTCCCACATGGGCACCAAGGCAGTATCTCCCCCAGACAACGCACAGACTGTGCAGTTCTGCACACCTGAGGCAGGACTCCTGCTCAAGTCCCCAGGAGCAGTGCCTGGGACAGGCTGTACAATGGGTGCCTCCTGCATTTGTCCTTCCTGATCACACTTTCTGTTAAATGGAAAGCTGCTGCTATGAATGAGTCAAACTCTGCTGATGCTCAGGTGCTGGTAATTCTTTTACTTTTCTTCTGAGTGGCCTCCCTGGCACAAAGCTCTGAGGAACTGTCCCTCACAGGTGCCCACCATCCTAGAGACATCTTCCCCTGCTCAGGGGAAACCCAGAGACGCCCCACTACTGGGTTGATACAAATCTAACAGATAAAGTGGTTGTGCAGTTGCAACTATGAGTCTTACAAAAAAGCCAGGTTCCAACCCTTGAAAAAGCCTAGAGTACATAATGAGCCACTGAGTAGGTCTCTACTAGTCCAAAATGGAAATAACCCACAGGCTAATGCAAGATCTGGGGAGACAAGAAGATTTGTGAGGCTTCTCACTTCACCCAACCTTTAATCCCCTTTCATTGCTAACTACATTCTGCTGCAGAGCCAATGCTGATCAGTTCTGGAGTGTTCAATCCTTCTACTCTTCTACTCAACATTCTGGAGTACCGCAACTGTTTTTAATGATGTTTTGTGGCACAAACCATTGCATGAAGGGAAACTGTCATAGGCAGCATCACACAAACTGGATTGCCTCATACCTGTATATTGCTTTGTACATAAATAGTATAGTCTGCTGAAATTTTTGTATCCTTCTTTTCCGTTCTCTTTTCTACAGTTTTTCAAAGACTGTATGCAATTTGTGCTTGCATATTGATTTTTAGATTATAGCATTTCCATTTTGGTGTTTTGTATGGACTTGTGAGTTCTTGTGTACTGCAACTTGTCCTTCCTACTTCAAGACAATTGCATACACTTCCATCCAATATATCCTGCTCCTTTCTTAAATATATCTTATTTCCTATGATCCAGTATGAACTCTTGCTTGTAGAATGCATCAGAAAAACCTGAATATGTATTTATAGGGTTAAATATTGTATGCTCAACACTGATTTAGTTAAGAATAATACAGGTTTTAGGGGTTTTTACTTGTTCTCTGGAAACTACAGTGTACACTGAATTAAATTACCTAGTATCTGTAATTTACAGACACACAAAGATTTTCTTAGAAAGTTTTCTATGTGATCATATAAGGTAGGGAAATAATCCTTTAAAGGTGATCTATACCTTAAAACAAAACCAGTTTTCTTATGACATTTAGGATCAATGAAATATTTTTGCGTTATGTTTAGTGATGAATTATAGACAAAGCACAAAATGCAAGAAGAAAATAGGAATTTCAAGATGTCCTTAAATGCTGCAGTTCATCATGGAACAATGTTATAATAATCTGAGCAATCTTCTAGATTGACTGTCTTGGGCAATCGTCCCTCACTTTTATAATTTTTCTTGATGTTACCTTTGCCAAATCCTGCAGTTCTTCCTTAGGACCTGTTAATGTATCATTGACTGACTCAGAATGCAGTTTATAGAAAATGAGATCTGGGTAGGCAAAAAATATGTTGTCAGGTACCTCATCCATCTTGCTACAATACAGTGTTTGTGAGTTCAGCCTGTGGAAAAAGTTCAGGATTTTGCCACCTAATTTTGCCTTCTTGAAAAAGGACCAAGAGAACCACCATGGGACCAATGAATTGGGTAGCATCCATACAAATACCTCCTGTTTTCTTATGTATTTTAAAGAGAATAACCACTATATTTTTGGACCCAAATGACAGTTACTTCTCATTTTGGTCACCTCTTCCCATTAGGCAAATACCTGTTGGCATTAAGGCCGTGGCTATAATAATTTCAACTTAATTAATGAGGAACTGTTTTTAGTGGAATAAAAATGAATTAATATAAATACTCATAACAACTATATAACAACAAAAAAAATTATATGGCCTACTAGCCCTTTGTAATTCAAAACAAAGAAAACATTGAATAGCAAAGATTGCTGTCCCAGTGTGACTGATACTGGGTATCTCTTCACCTATCCAGAAATCTATGGGGCCATGTTATTCTGCTGAGGTTTTGGAGCCTAAGTTTCTAGTAGATATATATGTAGGAAGTGTGTTGATATACCCTTGTATTTTAATCTGTATTGTATTTTAAATCAGATGTAACAGGTATTAACTTAATAGGAATTACAGGTAGAATAGTGCTGAGTTACTAATAGCTGTAAAACCTTATTGATACCAGTTTTGACATTTTGTTGAAGCATGATGTCCAGTGCCTCTCTGCACTTAGTGTAGATAATGTAGCTATCAACACGTAATTTCAGTGAAATGGTGTATACAGTATGTGTAGCTGTGCTTTAAATTAATTTAATTGGTTTTTGTGTGTTGAGACATAGTAGAAAATTAGGCTGTGTTTTAAAATTTTGTTCTACTTTCTGTTTTTTGTTTGTATCTGGGCTTGTTTCTTTTTGACCATTCAACTGATTAGGTTCCACAGCCTAGTAACTACATTATCTGTCTGGAGTACCCATTTTTGATAACATTCAGAATCATGTATGCAGCCAGTTTATTGTAAATATGTTCATTTTAGTTTTCAACTATCTAACCAGTATGGTGTGTGTTAGAAGCTGCATGTGTGTAGTTCCCTGGCAGCGAGTGAAAGTGATCCCAGCATAGATCTGCTGCCTGGTGAATACATTTGTTATGACATTCAGATTTAATGTTCACCTGGAATGATAAGTTTCTGTTTTGTTTTCTTCTTGTTTGCTTGAAATGTTTGGACACTTTATCACCAGAAGTTTAGTAAGTCACCGTTTAAATTGGCACAATGAATAAGGGGAAATCCATCTAACTGCATTCCTGTTGGATGCCCTGGCTGCTTTTGACTCTGTGCATCATTCAACCCTTAGTCACGTCAAGGCATCACAGGATCCCTCTGAGTCACTTCCAGTTACTCCTTGACCACAGATGCCAGGAAAGCAGTGCAGTCCCAAGGCTGTGACTGGGCAAGCCTGCAGGCAGCAAGGGGCTGCCAGTTCTCTCCAGAGTGCCTGAGAAGTCCAAGTAGGAACTTCTGCTTCATCCCCTTAAGCAGGAACAGTCTCTGAGAAAGATGAATACATTCATGGGCAAAGGGGCACTGTTTCTTTCATTGTTAAAAAGGGATATTAGCAGTTATTGGAAAATAAATGCAAAACTAAATGCTTCTAAAGCTACCGTGGTTGTTGTACAGGCCTGTTATTTACAAAAGTATGTCTGATTGTAAAACAGACATACGAACTACATAGTCAATGGCAAAAATCTGAAATCGGAGCTACAGTTCAGATCCATGAGAAAATCAGACTTTGCAGCAAGAAGATGCTGATTCATTCCTAGTTAGGCAGGACCTGGATCTTATAAATACAATCATCCCTTCTAGGTAGAAAGAAATAAAAATCAGGCCCCAAAGCACAGAAACTATCCTGCTTGGCGAGTCCCATTACGATGCTTCAGGATGAATTGCACACTGGAGTACTCTGTGCTGCCTACTCATCATCCCTTGCCCCTTCTTCAAGGTGGCCAGGCATGAACTGGAATGTTTTGTGATGTTCTATTGTAAAAAAGGATAAAAGGAAGAGGGATAAGGTTGGTCTTTTCTTCACACTCAGAAAGTTCCGCAGATTTTGAAATGACATACTGTACAGTATCTATAGCACAGTTTGTTTAAAAATTAATAAATGCAGATGATAAAATTTCTCCCAGCTCTGGGCTCTGTCCTTGTATATTGTAGTTGGAATGCCTTGTAGACGGATTCTATTTTTGTAGTTCAGATATTTTCCTCTTTACAAGGATTGTTAGTCATTTGCTTTTAATGCTTTCTTACAGAGTGAACTGATTTCCGTAACTTCCATGTATAAAACAAACTAGACATTCTTTCTATACTGGAAATAGTCATGAATATAATATTTCACTAAGTGTTGTACCTCTTATGTACATATCATCAATAAATGTTGATTCATAATTTTCATGGCTTATATCTGTGAGTTTTAATTTCAACTTGGGCTCAATATGGGAATGTTTTGTGTAGGAGTTTAGATAAAACAGTCTGATGTGAGAGGCTGTCTGTTCTGAAAACTACATGCAGGGCAGAAGATGGGCCTGACTTTGCCAAAGAGTTAGAAATCTCACCCCTCACTTTATCCTCCAAATATTCCAGGATGCCGGCTGCAAATGAGCTCATTTCCCACAAAGGCCAGGATTCACTAACTACAGTTCTTGGCAATGACGCCTAGAGAAGTGAAAAGAGATGTTAGAAGAGTAGGAGGATAAAATGAATGGTTACAGTTGCTTTAGAAACCTACTTTCCTCCCCTGGCTGCTAAAAAAGAAATCTTTTATTCATAGCCCTTCTAAAAAAAATAATAAACAAAGCCTGTAGCGGAACTTCTGGAGTTCTTTGTAAAGAAATCAACAGTATTTAACACATAAATTAAGAGATCTCATGGAGTGAACCACGGCCCAGTGGAGTCGCAGTTGCCAAGTATGGAGAGAAAGCTCCAACGTTTATGCATGCTCGGAATAGCAGACGCCACGGAAATAGCACAGCTACCGGTGTGTGATAAAGGCACAACCGAAACCTCTGCTGCGAGGGGTAACAGTGTGCTCGGCTCTGGCCTTACTTCTTCTTAATCATCCGCTTGATAAATTTCCAAAGAAATCCAGGCCTGGCAGGAAGTGGCTTTGGCAGTGCCTCAGCTGGCAGCCTGCCCTCTGAGTCAGTAACGAACGAAGCCCTGATGTGGTGCTAGGAGGATCTTTGGGCAAAAAGTAAATCTGAGGCCCCTGCTCTCTGTTGCCATTTTGATGCCAGAGCAAAAATGTCCTGATCTGGCCTCCTCAACAAGCATTGTTAAAAAATGCATCCTCCTAGCATAAAATTCCTCAGTGGAGTTTGTTCAGGATCCGCATCACCCACATACTTCATGTGCACTGCGGATGTTCAAATTCCTTCCATAAAAGGTGGCCACACTGTTACACATCATGATACAAGTTTAAAATTGAAGACTTCACGCTGACCTACGTATGTTGCTTTTTTCAAAGCAAATTTTTTGCAAAACGACTTAAAATAACCAACCCACACAGGAGCCAGTACTGCAGTTATATGAAGCTGACCCTTCTGAAAATACACACTGCAAAGGCAGATTCTCCAAGCCCTTGCAAACCCCTTGTGTACTCCTTTTTCTCCATGTCCTTAGCCTTTGAGAAAAAGATTCTTTCAGAAATGTCTTTGTATCTGGAATGTGTCCCTCTTTACAGGAAAAAATCTGCTAGAAGGGGCTATAAAAGCCAGTGAGTCATGAATCATGGACCTATATTAAAAGATATTTCTGTATCTCCTCTCAGGCATGAAAGAAAAACTGAGATAATACTTCAGGGTTGTTAAATCTGAAATAATCTTCTTTGTTGTATTAGATAGTACATGTAAACAGGACAAGGTTATGAAAGAAACAGGTGGCCCCAACGTACAGTGCTTTAGGAGGAAAACAACATTTAAAATTACACTCAGTTGGGCTGGAAAGAGTTATTTGCAGCAAGCACTTATACTGCAGGGATGTACCAATACCCCAGCAGGGTTTAGTGCCATTTTGCTGCCAAAGCTGTGCAGAGCCCTGTGCAAGCACTCAAAGCTGAGGCAGCTTCCCAGGCTGGGCAGGTGTCTGTGTGCTGTCTCACTCGTACAGCATGCAATGAAGGCAGGAAGGAAAACAGATTGCGTGCAAGATCAGGTCTTGTGGTCATGGTGGTTCTGGCAAGCAGGTTCTGTGCCAATAAACAAAATGTGTCCGTGGAGACAGATAAATGACAAAGCTGACTGCTGCCCACCAAAACTACATGGGCAGGGAGGAGCAAAGCCTCACACTCTTGGTGGTGCTTCTGTAGTACGAGGATGAGTATTTAGAAAAGCAACATAGGGTCTGTTTTACAGTATTGTCTTCTTCATTCTCACTCCAGACCGAACTAAAAATGTTTGCTTTTCTTGTAGTCATTTGTAAGACTGATCTATCTCCATTTGACTGCTTTCTTACTGGGGTGCCTGAAGATGCTCCACGGATCGCTCTCCTGTGATCCATGGACATCACTTGAGAAATGCTGCTGTGGAGATGTGCAAGCAAGAAAATGCAGCTGACTCCCACCTCTGTGAAAGGGACAAGAAGAGGGGCCAAGCTAGCAAATGCACTCAAAATGCATTCCACTGTTTCACCTAGGTTACTGGTATTATCTAAATTGACAGGATCCTATAAGCTTTGTTTCTGAACATGGTTTCTCCCATTTTTGACTGGCCTGTAAACAATAGGCAGGTTTTATACCTTTCTCTTCATGGACAGGGGGGAAGTCAACCTTCTTGAACAAAGGATAAGTTTGTTAATTTTTAAGTCACTGGCTGAACAAACAAGCATCATTACCTAGAGCTCATTTCAGACTTTCACTTGATTAATGGAAGAAAGATTAACTAGAAAATGAACCACAAGAGAACTGCAAAAAAACCCAAGTACTATAAATCTGACTCTAGTGGAGTTTAAACCCTGGTAAATCTGATGACCTACTGCTGGAAAACAAAGCATGATGAATTGAGTGGATGATTGTGAAACAGTTTTACAGGAAGACAAACCCCATGTAGTTGCACACTGGGATACAGATAGGCAATGCTTGAGCAAAGCCAAAGCGGTGAATAATTTGTGGATCTGAAAAGTAAAAGGAGCCCAACATTTGCTCTGAGGTTTGTATCACTGGTGGCTGTAGTCCACAGCATGTGCAGAAAGACCTTTCTCTCCCTTGGTGTGCTGTTGTCAGCTGAGATCACTGTATCTCGAGTGTGGGGCTCAGCTGTGATGGGCTCACCTTAGATAAACTCAGCTGCAGAAAACTGTCTTTCTGAGCTAGCTCTAGCAAGGCACTGCTAGCAATCTGCAGCAGCAGCAGCCCTGAACAGGATGCTTACTTCTAAAAAAAGTAGGTTGATAAAAAGTGGTGAATATAAATTCAGACTTAAATTCCCATCATGGGGCAAAACATACTCAGTTTATTATTGTTTGTTCCCAGGAAAAAAGAAGTGTGCAGTCTCAATTCTTGCAAAGGAAAATGTGGTCACTGAAAATGGTTTTTTTTAGATTAACCCAGGCAAAGAAAGCTTTTTGAGTATATTGTGGCAGAAGCTAGATGATGTGCACCAATAACTAGAAGTAAATTTACAATTAAAGCTAAAACCCTACTGTACCAGAGCCATTTGGTACCAAATGGTACAAAACCATTTAGACACTTCCACAAGAGGGGCATTAAAACTGACTCCACCCTAACATGACTGCCCAAGGCAAGGTTTTCAGATGCCAGGTATAAAACTTAGAGCCTCCAGAGACATGGAAGATGCCTTATTGCATCCTCCTCTGCCCTGGGTTGCTCTGAGAATTACAAGGACTTCACGACAAACTCTGCAGACCTGAAAGTTGTTGGATGTACAGAGCCTGCACTGCCTATGAGCCATATGCTGATTTACCATTGCCCCCCTACATACCCCTAACTTCAGCTGTCATCAGGTTCAGCACCAGAAGAAAGCTGCTGTTGACCTAAATTCTAAATTAATTGGGTGTTTCAGTGAAACTTTTCCTTAATATTCTAAAAAATGCTTCAGGTTTTTCTTATAAATGCACTTATATTTATGACATTTTAGATCTGAACAATCCTATTTTGTTCTAAATTTGGACATGCATCTTTTTCCAGTGGGAAAAAAATTACTTGCAAGAATTTCACTTTAGTACAAAGGGAAAGCTATACTATGTATTAGACATGAAGAATCTTCTCCCCTCATAAAAAAAAAGAAAGAAAAAAAATTTACACAGCTGTATCTTTTATCTGGAACATTAAAACTAGCTGAAATTATGTCTGCTTCTGAAAAAAACTGTCATCTTCTTTGTGGACTTGTTTTGATCCAAAACTTTTTTCTTTAAAGAAATCATAAAACTAAAGACATTCACATCAGTGTTCAATGCACAGCTTTTTGTAGTAGAGCATGTACGAAGGTTTCATTCCCCCACTTGTTCATCCAAAATCCTTTTTTTTTGCCTGTAGAGTAGGAAGTTTTAACAAAAAGTCTTAAACTCCTTGAAGATGTCACTCAGACAAAACCTTTCTATTGCTTGCTGGAACCATCCAGACAAAACTGAAAGAAGGCTGTGTTTAAAACATATGTAAAGCTTTCACTGTCTCTGCTTTACTTGCACTTTAACAATAGTCAACTGTTTGAGGTCAGGGGAGCTGCTTTGATGATGGATTCGCTTCTTCAATTTCAGCTTTAAAAAAAAAACCCCTATGCAATGACACATTTGATCTATGTGAAGATCTGTATCAGTCTTGCACTTTCAAAACAGGAAGATATGCAAGAAGTGAAATGTTCTCAAAATCTTGCCATTGCTAACCTTACTCCAAATGCATGAGAAAGAGAAGACAAAAAGCACAGCCTCTGTGCTGTACAAAAGCTGCTGTTACTCATCTTGGCTAAATTTGCCTCTCACTCCGCATTGTCACACCTGCTTGCCCCCAGCATGGTGTTGGTGGATGCCACGTGCAGCATGGCATGACAATAATGAGAAATAAACTACCAGGGGAAAATTATTCAAAATCAGTTTGCAAATGAGGGGGTGAATGAAGAGGATGACTTGGAGGTAGGGGAGGTTCATAGGAAAAGGCTCCTTTATCCCTGTCAGAGTTGTGAAACATTCAAGTGCCCAAGGCCTGGGGGTGTTGAAGGTACTTTCCCAGTTGTACTACAGAAATTTCAACCTCCCTTTACAACCTTTCCCAGAAACTGTGTCCTCCCTCCACGCTCAATCCCCCAGAGCTCCACCCCCAAAACACCTTTGCTCAATTCTTTCCACCCTTAAGGAATGGGAATTTTGTCACCCACTGCCACACAGCTGTAACCGTACCCCAAGGAACAGCCCTTTTACTGCCACCTTTTGTCCTTTTCCCCTTCTCAGAGAAACACTGGTCAGCACCTGCGGCTACCAGAAGGGCTGGTGCTTGACTAATCAGAGCTCTTCAGAGCTCTTGCACAGACTCAAAGGAGTCAGATCCTTGAATTGTTTCATGAAGACTAAGGAATAATTATTGTCTAATGGCCTAATATAGCTTAGAATAAACCATTAACTGCTGACTTACAAAATACCCTGGCATCTGTGTGTGCTGAGGCAGAACACACTTGTCAGAGGATTTATTTCTTTCATCTGCAGAAAGAACAATTGGGACCAGCCCTAACCAGAATGATACGTGCTAAAGAGACACTTGGCAATTGTCTCCTAAAAACATTCCAGGCAACATGCTTCAAACTAATTAGTACTGGGGCTGTTGTTGTTGACAAGGGACACACAAAAAACAACCCTCTCTTGTGAAAAACTGCAAAATCACCATTTTGGAACTGATCTTGTGGAAAGGGTTTAACATCCGCGCAGGTAGACACGACAGCCTCACATCCTTTCTCTGCTTTAATGAAACGTTTCTTTTAAGATCTTCAGGAAAATACAGATGAAACAATCAGCTTGCATTGCTTCATGAAAATATTACATTCTCATAAAACATACAATCTCTCTCTTAAATATGCTTACTGCTTTAGGCAGTATTTCCATCGGTCTGGATCACATATATTTGAAACTTCTCAAGACAAAGGAATAACATAAGGTGATCACAGGGTCTGACCTCCTCAGCATTTTTTGGAGAGATCCTCATTCTTCCTAGGCACCAAGAATAGATCAAGACACAGTTTGTCTGTCAGCACCCTGAAGGAAGGGCTGGATCTTGCTGGGTGCTGTGCTCTCCAGATGAGAGTGAGCCAGGAATGGTCATCAAGATCTCAAATTGAACCAAGTTGTTGTCTTCTTCTGGGGGAAAGCTGAGTTGATCACTAATTCCCAGAGCATCTGTGGAGCCCACGGGAGGCTGGCAGAGCAGACAAGGTCACACAGAATTCATCTCAGCCTGGCTTGGAACTTGCAAGCAGAAAAAATTATCACAGTACCCAATACGACTATCCCGCTGCAATATTTCTCTTCCACTAATAGCTGGTCTTACATTTTATCCTCAGTGTGGAATCAGATTTATTTTGAAAGCTTATTTTTAAAGTCCAATGTGGTTTTAGCAATAGTATTTCTAGTTAAAATTTAGAGATGATATTTTGTTTCATTCTGATTAATCTGTTAAATAAATATGCAAATATATCAAGTGCTCTATATAAAAATACATACACACAACAAACAACCCCTCATAATAAAACCAAGATTAATAAAAATATGTACTATATTACACACATGAAATGGCCATCTATATTTGAAACTATAATGAAACAATTACACATGAGTCACAGGACAATCTAAAAAGAATCAGCATATATAAAACAATGGCACTGCCTCTTGAGCATCTCCCATTTAAAAATATATAAAGAACCCAACCAGTGTTGTCTGTGCTTTTATAGCTACTGAATGTAAGATAAATTAGGAAGAAATTGGTGGATTTTTTCATTCAGCATCTGAATAGGGAGATGAATAATATGCCACAGATTTTTTTTTTTTGTAAAAGAGAAATTTAGTCTTCAAGACAATTAAATATATCTTTTACATTGAGACCTATATTCAATTATGATTTAAAGAGAGGAATAATTCTTACTCTGGATCTCCATACTTAGTGAAATGAGTACCTAACACCAGTTTAAACACAGCCTTCCACAGATTATTTTGATTTATAATGACAAACAGAAAAGCTTCCTTAAAAACATTTAAACAAAAATCCATGTACTGTTCTTAAATGAAATATCTGACCTACATACAGTCAGAAAACATCCTATGTGTATTTCAAAACATCACCTTGTCTTGGGACCTTTTGCCCAGGTGTAAATTGCCCTGAAGAGATCTGCCAGCAGATACCAGGGCACTTGAGCATTTCCATTAAACACATGGGAAACTGCTGGAGGGCTGTGACTCAGAAATATAATCAACAGTCTTGTGCTTTATGTTCCAGTAGACATCAGTGCTAGCTAAAGTCAGTATTTAGCCAGCTGAATACTCATCCTCCAAACTGCTTCAGATGGAGAACACAAAACGACACACTTTAGCAGAACAGTTTCAAAGACAGGGGCTATGGTCAGTGCACAGAATACTTGAATAACCCTGCTATAGACCACCCACATCTCACAGGTGACACAGACCACAGGTTGTGTACTTAAGATTATTTTCACTTGCACTTCCTTGGAGCAGCCCAATTAGAAGTTATCATCCTCCCTCCATTCCAATATGCTTTCTTAAAAATGGCACAGACCACTGGTAGTAAATAATTTTTTTTTCCTGGCAATTCGTATCAATATAATGCACAGCATCATAGCTTAATACAAATACTTTACATAACAGACACAAAAGGACATAACAAAAGCATGTAAAAATGCAGCTCAGCTACTCTACTATATTACATGGCTGGGAGAGTTTAATTTTCTTTGATCTTTTCTGTAGAATTTCAACTTCTGGTACCAATAAGCAAGCCATGTTTCTTTTGGTGTTTTTAAAAAGCAGATGGGGAAAACATAGATGAAACAGAATTCTGAGGCAATGAGCAGGATCATAGAAAATCAACTTTTAAAATATCAGCAATATGGTATAATATAATAGTTATAGGGGGAAAAATTTTAATAGGCTCAGCATCTCCTAAGTAAAATGGAGCAAAATATAGAGACCTATTTTTCAGCCACAAAATACTGTCATCTTCCTTAGGGATCTCAATTGCTTGTTTTGTGCATATGTTATAGAGCTGGGGTCACTTTGTTTTACTCATTATTTCAACTAACAGACTCATTAAAAACATGCACAAACTTGGAGCAATAAATGAGGGAGGGAGGAGAGCAATGAACATCTCCAAAACTCGAAGATTACTGTAGAGGTTGCTAGGATAATAAAGTATAGAAGTTTGTTATGTATCAGCTTGTTTTCATCTCTTTTTCCCCCTTCCCGAGAAGACTTGCTGTATGTCCACAGACATTTTAAAATAGAGACAAATAAATTTTGTCCTTCTGGGTTTCCCTGATTGCAGATCAAGCCATACATAATTACAAAATGTCACTTTTTGTTTATACTGGCAGATTCTGAATGCACCCACTGCTCTTCCTGGCTGGAAGGCATTTTTGAAGGATTCTGATGTTTCAGACATTGTAGAAGACGCCTTTTGGGTTTAAACTTGATTTTTTTTTACTCTTGACATTTTTCCTCACTTGCTTCTGTACCATGGCAAGTTTAGTACCTTAAATATCTGTAAGATGGAATGACTGGATACTACTTCACCTCCACACAGCAAAGACCTTCCATCTGGGGAATAATGATGTAAACTTGTATGCCTCCTAAATCCAGGACACAGTGAGAGTCCTCCGTGTAGGGACTGGGAACTGAAAGCATTATGCAACTCTTGGGGGTGTATTTCAGGAAGCACATTTCAATTTTTTAACTCAGGAATCATTGCAAATTGATTAAAAAAGAATAAAACTTAGGTTTATGTTCAAAAGACATCAGTAGCACTGTGCATCTGTGAATTCCTGTTCAAGTTCCACATGATTTTGATTTTCCCAGCCCTGATCTACTTGGCAGCATGGTACCATTACACTCCAGTCTTCATGTCAAGCTCGTGATGATTTTGTGTTTCATTAACAGTCAGGAATTCATCACATGCTTGTGTTCGGTCATTTGACTGCTCTTTATGAACCAAGTGCACCATTTCTTGTGATTTGCTGACATCTCCATTTAATTCACTTGTCTTCCTGTCCTCCACTGCCCCTTTGCCATTGTTAATCACTAGCTTTCTCTTCTGCCCACATCTAGAAAGAAATAAAAATAAAATATTAGAAATGGGGACTAACAGAAATAAGAATATATTTTATGTTTAAGCAAAGGTGATTGGAAATTAATTGTGTCTGCCAGCACAGACTTACACCATGCAAAGTATAAAAATTTCTATGTATTGCATATTTCATTTTTGAAAGCATCCACCATTATATGCATAAAATTTGTCAGGAGCTCACTTATTCAATTTATATCTATTGTTACTACCTATAGGAATAACAGTCATTACTGAATGCTAGAAAATTTTTTCTAACATTTGAATACATCCACATTTATGAAGTTTGCATATATCCCACTATAAGGACAGTTTCTAAATCCAAACTTGGAACCACAACTTTGAAAATGCACAAATTCTTGAGCAAGCAGAAAATCTGGATCAAATTCTCACCTCATCAAACAAGAAAACAGTTTTTTCTTTGTATTAGCATGTCAAGACTAGAAGCCAAGCAACAGTAAGGAAATATGGAGAACTGCTCTTGCTACTATCTGCAGCACAGCTTGTTATGATGTTCAGGTAGGAAATTGGTACTGTGCTTTTAAAGTTACACTCACTACAGTGCTGCCCAGTAAACTTCATATGGAGCTCTAAATGAAAACACACACTCACGCTTACTCTTTTAAAGAGCCACCAGTCCAAAGAGGATGCATGCTTGTCATCATGGGCTCAGTATCCTTCAGTATAGTAAAAAAGTCCTACTTACACAGATGTCAGATTTGCTTCACACTCTTAAGATGACTCTCTGGCTACACAGAGCTGAACAACCTATTTGTCCTCAAACAGCCTAGTGTAAACTGAACATGGAAAGCACAGTGTGCCTAAGGGGCACAATGTGTCTGTGAAGTTGCACTTTTAAGTGCTTTCTTTTTAAATGAAGCATATCTTGCCTGAATGACTAATTTGGTAGTTCAATTACAATATTATGCTTCTGAAATACTATTTTTTCATGCCTACTGACTCATAGATGAGGGTTATTTTATCTGGAGTAGCTCAGTTCACTGTGCTAATGTTACACACGCTGTTGGGAATGATTTCCTGCTCTGCAGCCATAAAATGCCAGGAGATGCCAGCAAGAAGCTGTGGAAATCCACAGCCTCCTAAAAGAACAGTTCAGAGTGCTCTGCAACCAACAGACTAGTAAAAAATTTGCTCACTGCTTCCTGAACAAAAATCTCCACATATTATATGGTCCTTCTGATAAAAAAGAATTAAAATTCAACACTCAAGTAGCAAACAGTTACTCTGTTAAAAAGCTAAATTTTAACATTCAAGTAGCAAAAAAGCTGTTGCAGACAATTGGAAAGTAACCTCAGAACAGCCCCCAGAGAAAACAAAGAAGTAAGAACATTACAGCCTATCCTAGATAGGACAGAGTACCCTATAGGCTAGGGTATTTTCAAATTTCTTGGCTAACTTTGCACAGATCACTGCATTATTTCTTATTCCTTATCTTCTTCACTTGTGGAGTAAATAAAGCTATTGAGAGCTCTGATAGCAATGTTTGTGACTGCCAGGTGTGATATTCCTCTTGTTTGGAAGGAACAGATAAGCAGATTATCACAGAATTGCTCTGATAGCAACTGTCTAAGACAGCCCTTCACACTGTACACGAACAACACTGTTAATGGGAGAGGATTATTCCTGGCTCATCCTGTGGTTGCTACTATGTTCATCTCACAGTTTTCACTCTCAGTGAACAGGATTTTCCTATTTTTAACTAATAGAGAATAATTACTTTTCTGTGATCTATATACATTTACAGGACCAAACAGCTGCTGACTTCATGTGGTTCCATGTGAGTGTGAAGGCTGACGTGTGCCCTGTGCAGGGCACGGTGACCTGGGTTCCCACACCCTGAGCCACAGAGCTTCACAGAGGATGTTCTTTCCTGTGTTTTGTTACTCTGCTCTTTGACAAAGCTTTGGAGCCTCTCAATGAAGAAAAATGTAAGGCAGTGTGTTTTGGAAATGCAAAGGTGTGGCCTTACCTTCTGCGACTGTTAACAGCAATGCACACTGCAAGGATCAACGCAAGTGCCACGAGAGCTGCAACTATGATCAGCCATTCTGCAGGGACACATAGGGAGGGGAAGAGAGCATGTTAATGTACCTCATGTGGTTTCACCATTTCACAGAACTGCAAGAACACAACTGTTGCCCTGAGTTTTGCAGTTTGTGATGTTTTCATTCTTCTGTAACTGTTTCTCACACATTCCCTGTAAACATGACTATGTTTTTGTAATGGTAGTTTATTATTTACATTCCTTTCTCCTGGGCACAGAAGTTTGATGGACATTTCCTTCAACCAGTGTGATCGAGGGGCAGCGAGGTTGTCCCTCCAATCCACTATGGTTTCTAAGACACATATAAAATAAAGTCGGGCAGGTCTGCCCGCAGTTGTTGTTTCTCTGTTAGCAGGTGTCCATCTCCTTCTTTTCATGTCCTTATTGCGACACACAATCTCTTCTACTTTCTATGAACTGTCACACTCTTTTCCTAGCTGCTATGAAGGTTTGTTCATTTTAAAAAGTGTTTCTCTGCAAATCAAAAACATTTTCATCATTCAGCTATACACAGACCAGGTCAGATTAAACACCCCATCACTGTTGTCACCTGTAAGCTCTGCACTTTGGTGGGAATAGGTGGAGAGGAGCTGTATCACTGATTTACTCTAACAGCAAAAGAAAAGGCTTAGCATGACACACCTACAATCCCAGGCACAGAAGCAGGATGACTTCAGTACATTTTTAGTAAAGCAGGTTTCACAACCTTCTCAATAGCCTGTTCTCTACTACCATTACAGATGGAGGTCCTCTCCCAAAAGCCAATTCCTGTATCTTGTCTGTTTGAAAAAACTCTCTCTTTTTTAACAAAACTCGTACATTTCATTTGACACAAATTACCTTTCCTAATTAGTTAATTATTAGTACTCCATGGCAAAAAACTGATATGCATTCTTTTTGTAGCATGCTCTTCTAATATTTCCCTTCAATTATCACTGAAAAGGAGGAGTTCTTCAAAAGGTGCTTCAGAGGTTACCTTTCCAAAACTTTCTATGTGCTCTTCTCCATTTTTTTTCCATGTGACTAATGCAGTGCCTTGAACTGAATGCAGAGCTTCAGCCCTGGACTAGCTAGGCCTAAGTAGAGCGGGATAATTACTTTCTCTGTTTTAAAAATGACTTTACAGCTAATAAATCCCAGAATGCATTTGCATTCTTTGGCAGCTGTATCATGGTGCTGGCTTCTTTTAATTCTGTTTCAATCTACAAGCCCTATTCTGCAGAGCTTGTCTCAGCTATTATTTTCACTGAACATTCTCATGAACATAATACTTTGCATATATCTTTACCAAGTTTTGCCTGATTTCATATCAATTTACAGATTATTTGAATCTTAATCCCATTCTCCATGTGCATTGCTTCTCTCATCTTAATATTGCTGAAAAATTTCATGAGTTACAATATGCTTTTTTTTTCAGACAACTAGTGAAATGCTGAATATTATCTGATTCAGAACAAAGCCTGAACAACTGTACTTGACCTTCATTTTCATGTCTTACTTCTGTTCATATGAATACAATTCTGTATTCAGATTTTAAAAGCATACGACTTCAAAAACCTACCTGGTACACGGGCCGACCTTGGCTGTGAAGCTACTTTTGTTGTGGCAGTCTCTCCAGGGAAAGTAGTAGATTCATAAGGTCCCTTGTGTGGTCCTTGGTTGCCGTATACACTAGAGGTAGATCCTGAAGAACAAAAAAATCCCATCCATTAGGCCAAACATGCTTGGTGAATATTTAACAGCAAGGTACAAAGACCGCAACTTTCGCAGTAAAAAGACCATACTCTGGAAAGTTCACAATAAAGCAATTAGTAAGTGTTTATAATGAAAATTATTACATTGACTATAAGCATCATACTCATCTGAACTATGGCTAGCTTTAGTATTTCGGAAAGCAAAATTCATGGCTTTCCCCACTTGTCTCACTCAAGTGTCTCATTTTTTTGTGAACCTGAAGAAAATGTGAAGACCTGAATGTTGGCAACTTTTTGAAGAGGCTTTTGTCATACAAGTCAAACATCTTGTATGTTTCATTGGGGAAGAGAATGAGAAAAGGAGAGAAGGGGTGGGGGGGAGAAGGAGGAGGGCAGCGGGAGAGAAAATTTTACTTTTCTATTTAAACTTAGAGGGATCAATATGGAGAAATTTTGAAACTTTTAATTCTATTCCAACACAGGATAAAACTGAACATCTAAAACCCTAATGCTCTCACAAAACAGAACAATAGTTCTCTGAATGTTTGTGACTTTGATAGCTATAGAGTGGGACTCTGAAAATTCAAAGTATTTTTTCCCAATAAAAAAATATGCTCTCTGTAAACTCAAATGTGGATCCTCTTGTCCTGTTTAATAATTTCTGTAATTTGGTCCTAAAATAGTATTAGATCTTAAATCACATTCCATACTTCCAGTCTCTAGGATTTTCTATGCTGGCCATACCACTTAAACTTTCATGCAATTACATTTCTGGTTGATGCTATTACCATAAGGGTATCCCAAGTCTAAAATTATCAGCAGACTATAGATACAGTAATTTCATTTGGGACTACTACTTCATTATCATTACAAAAATATATTACAAATCTCCACCTCTCTAGAGTTCTTCCAGACTCTAAGAAATTAAAAACTAACTCTAATCAGCTGTAAAGTTATTTTTCTTTAACACACATTACAATTCCTTTCTATCCAGCATTTCTGATCTCATTTCCTAGTAAGAGCTGGGAAATACAAAACTGAGAAGCAAGTTTTTTCCCCTCTGTTAAGCTTAGCCAGCAAGCAGTTAATGAATCTTCCAGATGTTTTCATTATTTTTATTAACACGAAACTTATTGACTGGTGTGGTCTTTGGTGCTACCTCACAACAAAGGACAGAGCACAAATTCAGCAATGAAGGGTGCTGATCTAGCACCAAAGAAAGCTGACCATGAGGGACTTGTCTACCCCCCATCTCAGCAGAATTTTTTTTAAGGTGCTTTATATCATCCTTGAGAAATGTTAGAGCTTTTCCTTCACAAAGCCCCTCTAGAAAGGCATTTCGACATTTATTAAAACTTGTGTGCTTAGAAACCTGCTACATTTGCTGTTCCCCTGAGCACTGGGAAGAAGCAGCGGGGTTTCAGCCATGTTCCCTGATGTTCTGCCCTGGGAAGGTGCTTGCAGGTGGCAGGGAGAGATCACCAAAAGCTCTCTATGTTTCATTTTGGTAACAAACTGGATTAGTTTTTCTTTATGGGCAGTTATTTTTTGTGTTCCTTCAGTGGACTGACTTGTTATTCTATGGACACTTAGTGTGATGTCAGACCACAGCTTAAATATTGTTGTAGAAAAAAGCAAGTGAAGCATAGTACAGTACATGAAACCATTCATTTGTTCAGAGAAGGCCTTTAACTGTACAATGCATTAATGAATCTCTTCTGTTCCATTACACCTATGTGGGGCTACATTACACATGAATGAACCCTTCAACAAATAAACTTCTGGATGACAATGGTAGTGTCTTAGTAATTCCTTTGTACTGTATTCTTAAAAAGCACCAAGCGAAGGTAAATGAGAAAAGGAAGGGTTTTGAGAAAATGGCCTTATGAGCCTTTTGCCAGGACACTGACAATGCAAAGATTCAATGTAGATGTTCACATTGAAAATGATCTTCAAACCAGTTCTTACAGGTTTTATGTGCTCAAAACAGAAAGGTAGCAAACATTTTTTCATAGTGTGTAATGTCTGCACATAAAATTAAGGAGGTAGCTTAGATTAATTAAGTGAATTGAGCCCATGAAATGCAATAAATTAATTTTAATAGGAACACATTATTAAAAACAGATTTAGATTTCCAATAAAATCCTATCAAATGCATATTTTGCATTTATAGTGCTATGCCTATGTCAAGACATTATAACCAGAAAATTTTGATAGAGTTGAGCTTACTGGTCTATACAAAATTCTTGAAAAAGCAATTACATCAAGTTCTACCTCACAATATATTAACTAATATTGATGAATTATTAAGAGAATTATCTTTCAAGTGTTTTCTGTATAATGCTGTAAAAATATAGGTCCATAATCTTGTTTATGTGCAAAGAATGTCCACAGAGCACTGGCCAAATTCTACTCCGGAATGGTTCCACTAACTTCCAAGAAAGTACATGAAAATAGTGTTTGGATTAGCTGAATTGGGAAAAAATCCGTTACTGTTTGCATGGTTATTTGTATGGAAACCACATTTGGGAATAAGGAAAAGTCCCTTCATTTCCTGTATTAGTGGCATGTGACTACACATAAATACCAAAGGCTGTATGTAGTATAATAAGCAAACATTGTTACTGTTAACAGCACTAACTATATCAGAAGAATAAACCCTTGAAAAATAAAGTTATTCACAGAGGAAATGTCAGTTACAGCCCAGCGTCATAGCTATAATTAATCCCTGGCAAGAAACCAACAGCACACATACCTAGAAAAAAAGGTGTTACAGAGAATTACCTTTCTTTTGGTACGCATTCAAGTAATGTAGAGGGGTTACAGATGGGGAAAAGTGACAGATAGTTAAGGGTTACATAGATACATTTGTGTCCAGCAAACAAAGAAAGACAAAATGCTGTCACAAATGTACGGGCGTGAGCAGAAAGTTTACACTTCTTCACTTCAATAGTTGTATTACCACATACTGACAACAGAATACAAGAAAAGGTTATTTGCAAAACACTATTTTCAGCCTTTTAGTGAATGGTTTTACTGGAAAGACATACTCTTCATGACATCTTATCAGCAGGTTATAAATAATAACGAAACCCCGAAAGGAAATCTTAACATGACAACCATTTACAATAACGATTAGCACATATTTTTGGACAATAGCCATTGTCCACAATAACAACTTACTGATGGAGAAATTAAAATGGTTATAATTCATTGTTCTTACTAGTAGTAAGAGGAGTCTGCAAGGGGATAAAATGATCTTCAATGTCTGAAAAAACTCCAGGTACCCCAATGACGTGGGAATCATCTGTGGTGTTTACTTGTTCACCTTCCTTTCCAGATGGAGTGCCAGGCGCCAGCGGCTCCTTGGTTGCTTTCTCTTGGTCAGCATCATCCACGGACTCTACGACTGCCATGAAGGCGGCATGATCAGAGAGCACACACAAAAACCCCAACTATATCATTTTCTGGGTGACAGCAAGCCAGAAAGCACCTCCACCTTCCTCATGCAAAGCACAGAAGGAGAGAAGACATGAAGACCTCTGCTTCTTCTTCCACACTGTCACTGGCTTCTGAGAGACCCTTCATCTCCACATCTATGCTCAGTATGTTGGAGTGAGATGTTGGCTACATATACAGATCCCAGTGACAGATGGAGAGGGGAGACCTCCAGAAGAGACCGTAGCAGCAACAACCTGACCCTGTAACTCAGGAGTAAGCAGCCTCACCTGTGTCGGTCTTGCCTGGGAAACCATAGGTGAGGAGAAGTAAGAAACTGATGGCAGAATTTATGGGATGTCAGTCTTCTATGATTGTCCTGCCCTCACCATTGGCACACCACTCTCCAGTGATGATGCTGCTGCTGAGTGACAGGAGCAAGTCATCTGATTAACCTACCAGAGCACCTCCACCACACCAATCATGGTGTCAAAGCATATCCATCCTGATCCCACTGATGTCCAAGAAAGGAAGAGGAGGCTTGGGATTCAGAATCACCAAAGTGCATATCTTGCAGAACAGTTAGGAGGTCACCCAAAAACCATCTTCAGCAAAGGACAGAAACCACCAAGTGTACCAGCAAGGAGTCCCTTATGCCTTGTCCACAGATCCTACAACAGAGTTTTGCACTGCAAGTCCACACTGAGAATGAAGATCCCCAGGATGAGAAAGATAGTGAGAGGAGTCAACTTCAAAAGAAATAATGCCTCATTTCACACCAGACATGAGAAATGAGTATGATCCATTATTCTTACTGGTACCCATCAGAGGAGAGTCATTACCAGTTTTGGTCATAGTGGCTGTGGTCCTGTGGAGAACTTCATCTCTGGGGGTATCTGTGGGATTCGTGATGCCTTCAGTGCTCTGTTCTGGCTCATTATCTGAAGGCAGAGGTGACTGAGTTGCGTCCTTGTGGTGGGCACCATCAGGAGAGGAAACAGCTGTTACCACAAGGTGAGGTGCCCAAGCTTCCTGAGTTGTATCTTCTGGTGCCAGAACATCAGTGGAGGCTGTGACTGTTGTGATGATGGCTAAGTTAACGCCAAAGACATTTAAAAAAACCCACCTTACATATTTTCCCCTACTTACTTAATTTAGCAATCTCTACCTTTTTATTTATTCACCTATTTAGAATATGTAGTGAGAAGAAGAAAACACAAACCCACAAGCTAAGAGTATCTTCTGTATATGACACACTCTTTTTGGGTTGTCTGTACTTTCACTAATGCAATGCAGCCTAAAGCATTAACTTTGAAAATACCTAGGCACTGTTTAGAAGGGAGAAAATAGTAACATTATTTTCAGAATAAAATTAGTATAAGAATTCCTGTTGTTACACAGGGATTAGATTAGAATTGCTTAATTGAAAACATTTAAATAAATCGTTAAATCATGCTTGGGTTTTCATATTTGCAACTGATCTGCCAAACTTCATAAAGCTTAAAAAACGCAAACTGTGAAACTTTAAAGAATCTCCTTCATATTTAGAAAACAGGAGTAGATGATAGAGAACACAACTATATTTTAATCCACAAACTGTATTTATAATCCCCACAATCTATAGTTTTCATAGCTCTCTGGTAAATCCTACTTGTTGCAGAATGATTAATCCTGATGAAAATGGATTTTGAGGAAGAAAAGCAAAAGGAAAAATGCTAATTTTTACTTAGAATTTCTTCTTTAGAAAATGTGGGAAGGAAAGATGCAAGAAGTTCCAAACAACTACAATATCATAAAAATACATCTTATTGTATTAAACCAAAAATCAGTATTTTGAATAGGGATATTTTTAATTGGATAACATGCAGAGCTTAAGAATTTGAGTTAGAACTTCGCAGAACTACATGAACAAACTCTAGCAAATTATTTCAAATTTCACATTATTATGAGAATATGTTGAAATATCAAGTCCAGGAATGACTAGACATGAAAAACTACATTTAAGTTTATAATTCATTTACACTACTGACCATCTCCCCAAAACAATTGCTTTTTCAGTTTAAAATAAACCTGAGAAAAGTCGGGGGACATAAGAAACAGGGCACCCAAGAGAAAAAAATAATCCTTAAATAGACAGCAATTCTTGTTGGGATCTTCACATGTAACAAAATCATAAAAACACTTGCACTGCAAGTATTCACAACAAGAACACAGATCTCCAGGATGAGAAAGACAGGGAAAGGAGTCTATTTCAGAAGAAATAATGTCTCATTTCACACCAGACATGAGAAATGAGTATGATCCATTATTCTTACTGGTACCCATCAGAGGAGAGTCATTACCAGTTTTGGTCATAGTGGCTGTGGTCCTGTGGAGAACTTCATCTCTGGGGGTATCTGTGGGATTCGTGATGCTGTCAGTGCCCTCTTCTGATTCATTATCCGAAGGCAGAGGTGATTGAGTTGCATCTTTGTGGTGGGTACCATCAGGAGAGGCAACAGCTGTTATGATGGTTTAATAACAGATGATTTAAATACAGATTATTTAACAGCTGTGAATTCCATGTGTGTGCCGCGATGGCCTTCCCATTACCTTCCCATCCCAGTCTCCTGTTTACCTTAAGCACTGTTACCCTTTTCTCACCACAAAAGGGGCAGAGAAGTGAGACCTTCTGTGCTGGACATCATCACTGCTCTCTCAAGGTTTTGATAAGACATTTTCTTTTGCTGTTCTCATCCACTTTTTTACTTAATTAAAAAGATTCCCAAGGACGGAGAACACAGGGAAAGACATAGAGGCAGCAGTCACAAGGATTCCCTGACCTGCATTCCAGGCTGAAAACGGAGCCTCAGCTTCCTGGACACTGTCACGCGCTGTCACAGCATGTTTTACATTACAGGTATCAATACTGACAGTAAAGAAGACATGAAGTCCTCTCCTTCCATACTGCCACTGGCTTCTGAGACCCTTCAGCTCCATATCTATGCTCAGCATGTTGAAGCGAGAATTTGGATACATACACAGTTCCCAGTGACAGATGGAGAGGGGAGACCTTCAGAAGAAGACAGCATCTAGTGTTTCTATAACATTATTTTGATGTTATGCATAGTATGTGTTACATGAGACTGCATCATGATGCCGTGTCATGTCAGTTTTATGAATTCCTTTCTCTCATCACTCTATGAATGAACCAGAGGGATAAATATTTCAATAAAGTCTATGAAAAGAACGCTCATTCCCCAGGTGAATATTCACAAATTAAATGGATTGACCTGTTGATGTACAAAGATACATAAGTATGAATTTAACTCTGTGATAAAGACAGTCTGGCAGCACCAAGTAATATAACTTATATAAAGAGCTGGATGCAACGTCACAGCCATACTTCACTGAGCAATAGAAAGTCCTAAAAGTGGTGTTGGCAAGTAAAGAACAAATGTTTTATACCGAGCTCAAATTTAAATCTGTCTCACCACCGTCCAGACAGAGCACAGAGAAAATTAATCACTCTACAATTTACCTCATTATTTTAAGAGATCAGTAATTACTCCTTTCTACAAGTTCATGCAATATCTTTCCAGGATAGGCCATCTGAGAGACAGAAGTGATGCAATACAGATAACTGACATTATTGCTAGTACCTGTAGTGGAAGACTCTTTTTCATGATTATTCTCTCTGGAAGGAATAACTCTATTCGTTATAGAAGGCTGTGTGGCATAATCCTCTCCCTTGTCCCAGCCTGGATACACCAACGGGTCTTGCGCTGAGTCGTTCTGTTTGGCCCCATGGTTGGAGCCCATAGCTGTTGTGATGATGGTGAAGCAATTATGAACTCAGTATACAAAGATCCATTTCTCACATTATTCTCCTCTTCGGTTCTTGTCTCTATGACAGGCCTTGCTCATATGTCTACTACATTTAATGGCAAAGAGAAGTAAAGTAGATTTGCTTCTCATACTGGTTTATATTTAGAAAAGCTGCCTACTGTTATCAGTAGGACCAACTTCCTCAAAGTGAGCATATGCTTTTCAGAACCAAGGCGTCATATTGTTTTTCAAGAGCACTTTTCTGAATCTTGCTGTTGACTTTGTATTCATGGAATATCAAACTGATACTCACTAATGCAGAACTAAGAACCTCTAAGGCATAAATAACTACAAGGATAAAATAGAAAAGGAAGTACAACAAAGGGGAATGCTAGCTCATGCTACAGATTTGTGAATGGTGCATACATTGATTAAGGCATCATTCAACTGGAGATTACTTGATATTGCAGTTATTTAGAAAAACACTCTCCATATCAACCAATCTGTAAGTTTTTTTAGATAGTCACAGCAAAAGAGCAGCCAAATCTTGTAAGAAGCATAACCTTCCTTAACACCCTCAACCTAATTTTAAAAAAAGGCAAGAAATTTGCCACAGTGTGCTACAATTTTAATTGCAATTAGGCCAGTATGTATTCCTCTAGTAATGCAGTCTAATGTACCGTAGTGTATATACACTGTAGTCTGATGAAAAGACTAATTAAAAAAACAACTACAATATCAGAATTTCTCAGATTTATTCACAGAAACTGTGTTATGGTCTCAGAATACATAAAATTAAGTATAAAATCTTAAAGCTAAACCTTTAGGAAACCCTGAAAATTTATTAAAATATGACCTGTAATATTACCTGTAGGAGAAGATTCCTTCCCAAAATAATTTTCATCTGCAATAGTAAATTCATGTTGTTCAATACTGCCAGTGGTATTTGCAGGATTTTGTTCTTGACTGAACCCTCCAGAATGAACACTGTGTAATAGTGGATGTTGGGTTGGTCCTTGATGATTTTCATTTTCACTTGTAACTAGTGCTGATAAGATGATGATTGAATCAATAATGATCAAAATACCCAACATCAGTCATATTATCCTTATCATCATGGTCTACATAACAAGGGTGTTTGGCTTTTGCATTTCGGCTTTTTCTTATGGTTGTTGAACTTGGTGTGAAATGGAAGATGAAAGAGAACAAAAGTCCTTTGGAAGCCTCATCACACAAAAGCATCACCAGGAGCAGAAGAAGATTTAAGTGTGCCAGAAAGGATCCCAATGACCAATGGAACACAAAAGATATCAGAGAAGGAGAAGAGTGCATAGAAACAACAGCTTGCATCTCTATTTCATATTTATGAATACTAAATTAACTGTTCAGATTGTGTATTCTAGGTTTTGAACATGGAAAAACTGATGAACTTTCTCTTTTGAGTTATCTCAATTACACTACAAAGCTGGTCCTAAAGAAATTGTAACTTCTGAGATTGGATGAATGAAATAAGCAGGTTCATATAAGTAGATAAGCATATTTATTTTTAACTCAATAATAATTAAAGCTCTTTCCAATAAAATTAATTAATCACTCACTCTTTAATTTGCTGTTGTTTACACAGCAGAAGAGGCAGTCAGAAATCAGCTGAAGTACCACCACCACAAGAGATGTTCTAACAAACATTAAGAAGTTTGGAAAAAATACATCAGCAAGCCTATGACGAACATTAGAACTCAGCTGGAAATATATCTACCTTAGGTATAAAATATTCCATGAGTGGTATATTAAAAGTAAAGCACAGGTCCTTAATCAGAGCATGCAAAGAACGAGCTGGACCTGTTATATATGTCACAATGCACCAGACAGAGGAACCTACGCTATTCCACAAAAAGATAAAAACTGGAGGAATATTTATCTTTGCATTCAGGCAGTGAAATATTCATAAAGAGAGCACTCATGCAAATGTAATCCATTATTTTTAAATTAAACCTAGTACATGTATATTATTTTACCAAAATAGGGTTAATAGTAACTAATGTATGGATACGACTGATCTAACAATATTTCACAACTAAAAGAAAGTTATCACAAAAATTATTTCTGTGTGATTACAGAAACTGTTTTCATGCCAATTGTATAAACTTCTGCTGTACAAAACAATCTCAGAATCACCAAGACACAGCAAAACCAGCTTGAGAATATACTTTGTAAGCCTTTGCCTACAGAAGATTTTAGGCTTGAATGTTTTGGTATCTCAGTTGGCTACTGGCACTAACACTGGTAATACAAAATTCACATTCATCTGGAGATAGTAGTCTCCTTTGTAGGACAATTTTATTTATTTGAAACACTAGCTCCTTTTTTTGTCTTCTGTCTTCAGATTTTACAGTAGAAATTTTGAAGTGGAAAAAGGAATTTTTTTTTCTCACCGAGGTGGGTCACCAAAAGTTACACTCTGCTCAGTTTTATTCCACACTACTGGCAGTGCTAACTTAAAAATACCAGAGACGTCAGGAAAAGTGGTAAGAAACTAACTTTAGGTGCACAGGATGGACTAGGAATGACAGATTAATGTTCTAGATGCCATCTCTCAGGGCTCTAGTCCAATTAATATAAAAGTATTACACTGAACTCATGCTAATGGTATGGGAATTACAAGCAGCTGCACCATGAGTGTTATACTTCACTGAATTATGTCACAAATCTGAATATTATCTGCAATGCTTGATTGCTTTACCCCTGCTAGCAGAGCTAGGATACTGTTCCTCTTCATCTGTAAAGGTGGGGTTCCGATGATCTTGTGTGGTGATTTCCAGAAGTGTTCTGTGTTGTGAGTCCACAGCTGTTGGGACAATGGAGGATTCAGTGCTGACTATGCTCCAGATCTACTGTGCATGTGTGCCATAAAGGCAATGGAAAACGGAAGCTCATGCATAGCCTAACTATAGTGTCTCTACTCTTCTTATCAAATCCCTTCACCTCAAACCAGTTGTTCTTTTCTTTGCCTTGGATAGATGAAAAGTTTCCCAAGAAAAATGGGGAAGATAAGCAATGGAAGAATAACGTATAGTAGAATTAATGCAAAAATACAACAGCAATAAGAGGCATTTAAACTCACATTTGAAGAATAAAGCTGGACCTAACGAATATGGAAGCTGTCTCAATACATGTAAAACACGCTTGCTAAGTAGTCAAGAAGTACACAAGAATTACCATGTTAGAATATCCACCACCGAGCTCAAAAGTGCAAAACTGAGAGTACCTTGACAACCACCAGGTAGGCAGTATTAGTCTAGAAAGTTGTAATATGATTAAAAAGATAAAAGAGAACTTCTACAAGAGTCTACGATCAGAGACTGAATACACTTTCACCCATGGAACATGCAGACACCACTAGGCCACTGAAGGTATGGAATGCAAAACACCTGTGGAACAAGTTACAGATGCATAGTCTCAAAGATAAATCACTTAACACCAGAGGTATCCAAGGCACAGGCAGAAGAATAAAGAGTCCCAAAGCAAGATGATTTGCTGATTTAGCATTTTCTACCAAAACCGAAGACCACTGCTGAAAAAATTGCAAATACTGAACTATCTTCAGAAAAATAAAATGCATATGAACAGTGACTTATAAGCACTGCTGAGTAAATAAAAGCACATACAACAGATAAGATGTACTTAAATTGAATAAAATTACAGAAATAGAACAGATCTTTGTACTAAAAAGAGTATTAGAGTACAGTCATTAATGGCAATATCTATGCTAAAAAAAAAATCCCAGGGCTGGGGCCATTCCCTGGTCACAAAGCCAAGTAGCAGACTTTGTACTTCAGTGACACAGCATTTAGCTTTGACCTTCATAGTGGTGTTTTTCTGGTTTCCAGACAAAATTATTTCAGGTATGGATGGCTTTTGAACTAAAAAAGAGTTATCAAATGATTACTGTGGGGCTATTCATATCAGGAAAATAAGGCTATGTATTAAAATATCTCTGTTGTAATACTGGATCATGCCTGAATACCTGAGGTCACAAAACAAATGAGCTGATGCTAGAAGACTGCATGAGAAGTGTGTAAAAGGTAGAAAATATGAGACTGTTTTGCTGACACTTGGAGTTTGAACTCCCCAGATTTTGTCTGAACATCTCCCACAGGCAGGAAGTCTGCTATTGAATAGCTGTAGGTTACATGAACAAGAACTATTTTAACACTTAAAAAAATTAATAGAATGAAAGATAAACTTTTTTTTCTTTGAAAAGTATGAATGAATGCAACCATTTGAATAAGCATGAAGCTGAGATGATAATTTTAAGTAGTGAAAGAAGATATTTTAATCATATGCATCTCATCTAATTTTCCAATCACAAAAGAGATATTTTTGAAGGAAGAGTTGGGGAGAATTTCATCAAATTTTCACACAATAAATGTGTGGCAAAGGAGAAGGAACATCAGAGGTGACAGGAAAAAGAAGAAACCAACCATCCACGGAGAACAGAAGTTCCTTACTTGTACTTGTAGCAGTCTCATCCTTGGTCACACTCCCACCCCAGTCTGGAAACACTGTGGGGTATATCATCTCCTCAGAAGAGTCTTCATCATCTGAATCACTGCCACTGGAGGTCACATCTGCTGTGATAATGTCAAATCTGCCATGAAGCCCTAACCCACAAAGCCTTCTGCTGGCAGCAGTTCAGCCTTCGTGTCTCCCCTACACACAGACTAACAATTCTCCACAGAGAATTTACACCCCCATGCTTCCCAGGGGCCATATCTCCTCTTGGCCTTTTTTCTCACAAGGGCTTCACCACTCTGCTATGGCCCTGCTGAGGCTGCCCCACTCTAGCTCTTAGATATTTTGGTACCCTTTCCATGCTAACAGCACTAACTGTGCTCTGTACTCTTCTAGCACAGAGGGCAGAGTACACTGGCTTGAAAACATTTCCTTCCTTTCTCCTACAAGTCTTCTCATTGGAACAGTCTACTGCTAAACTTATTCCTAATAGAAAAAAAGAAAAAACCAAGTACATCCTTTACATAATGACTCATCCCTTTCAGGCACGCAGAATGCCTCCAAGGAACATGGGCGGTATGGACAGCTGCTCTATTGTTACCTCATGTACAGTCTGTGAGAGAGAGCCCAGGACTTTGATTTTCCCACTTCAGGCATGTGGCAATGAACAGCAATGGCAACTGCTACAGATTCACCCCCTGCTCTACTTAATGATTCTGAACCTTGCTGCCCTGCTCTCTGGTTATGCAGCCCCTCATCAAAGCACCCTCTTAGCATGATGCTCTTTACCCTTGGTTGCTTGCGTGGATTCTTGCATCTTATCTCCAGGATTTGACCACCACCAGTGGTATGGGAATGAATTCCACCAAGCCTGGGTGGTGGTTTTCTCTAGGTTGTCATGATGAGGCCCTGAAGCTGTTAGGACATGGTTTAACAAAATCTTGTGATTATTTCTTGAGAAGCACTTTTCCTTCACCAGCACCAGCACCCTGAGCACGCTCATGCCCCTGAGATGGATGTGAGAGCAGGGCGAATGTATGAACCCATGGTATCATCACATTCCTCCAACACTTAGCCAGATGCAAGCACTTTTGGCAGTCCCAGGAAAGAACACGGCCCCTTGAGAGCAGCCATCAAAAAGCCCTGTGGGTCTTTTCAACCCTTCACATTCTATAAGGTTAATGAGTTCCTCAAAGACTTTAACAGCAAGAGAGATAGTCTTTGAAATACACTCCAGAATGGGGAACATCCACCAAGATGACATAAAATCACATACAAATGATGCAAGAAGTTTCCATGACAGGCAAAAATGACACCAAGAGACAAGCACACACAGAGAAGCAAACTGCTCTTCCACTGACAACCCCATGAAACCAACGCTGCCAAGGACCTGCTCAGAACTGCAGCCAGTCCTCTCAAAAGATACATGCACTCCTTTTGACCTCATACTGTCCACTAAATCCACACCAGAAACACCTTTTAGAGCAGCCATCAGTACAGCTTGAAGAGAGAGGCGCAGCTTTACTCCTATCACATTACCAATGCACAGTGTTTTCTCAGAACACAGCCTATCAAATAGCATGATCCACAAATTTATGCCAGGCATTTACAGATGGAAAGAGATTTCTGCTTAGAAAAATTACAGGAATCTACAGCCTTTTCATCCACCATGCTAGGAAAGCCAACTAGGTATTGGCAAGCGAAGAGGAGTAATTTTGCCACTTTTAAGAGGTTGGAAATTACCTCCAAACAGAAACAAACTCTTGAGATGCAACAAGTCAAAAGGAAAGTCCACAAATCAAATGGGAATGAAGACAACAATTTGAGAAACAACAGAAGGTGGTACTTTTAACCATATGGAGCCCACATGATGTAAATAGGGTTTTTTGTAGCACGGGAGATGTGTTAGAAAAAGAGCTGATGAGATCATCCAATTTTCACACAATAATTGTGTGGCAAAGGAGAAGGAACATCAGAGGTGACAGGAAAAAGAAGAAACCAACCATCCAGAGACAACAGAAGTTCCTTACTCGTACTTGGAGCACTCTCGTCCTTGGCCACACTCCCGACCCAGCCTGGAAACACTGTGGGGTATATCATCTCCTCAGAAGAGTCTTCATCATCTGAATCACTGCCACTGGAGGTCACATCTGCTGTGATGATGTCAAATCTGCCATGAAGCCCTAACCCACAAGGCCTTCTGCTGGCAGCAGTTCAGCTTTCCTGTCTCCCCTACACACAGACTTACAATGCTCCACAGAGGAGAATTTACACTCCCATGCTTTCCAGGGGCCATATCTGCTCCTGGCTTTTTTCTCACAAGGGCTTCACCACTCTGCTACGGCCCTGCTGAGGCTGCCCCACTCTAGCTCTGCTCTATTGCTACCACATGTATAGTCCATGAGAGAGAGCCCAGGACTTTGTTTTTCCCACTTCAGGCATGTGGCAATGAACAGCAATGGCAACTGCTACAGATTCACCCCCTGCTCTACTTAATGATTCTGAACCTTGCTGCCCTGCTCTCTGGTTATGCAGCCCCTCATCAAAGCACCCTCTTAGCATGATGCTCTTTACCCTTGGTTGCTTGCGTGGATTCTTGCATCTTATCTCCTGGATTCGACCACCAGTGGTCTGGGAACGGATTCCACCAAGCTTGAGTAGTGGTTTTCTCTAGGTTGTCATGATGAGGCCCTGAAGCTGTTAGGACATGGCTTGTTTAAACAAGATCTTGTGATTATTTCTTGAGAAGCACTTTTCCTCCAGCAAAGTAAAGTCCACCAGCACCAGCACCCTGAGCACGCTCATGCCCCTGAGATGGATGTGAGAGCAGGGCGAATGTATGAACCCATGGTATCATCACATTCCTCCAACACTTAGCCAGATGCAAGCACTTTTGGCAGTCCCAGGAAAGAACACGGCCCCTTGAGAGCAGCCATCAAAAAGCCCTGTGGGTCTTTTCAACCCTTCACATTCTATAAGGTTAATGAGTTCCTCACAGGTTTTGAGAGCAGAAGAGAGTAGACAGTCTTTGAAATACACTCCAGAATGGGGAACATCCACCAAGATGCCATGAAATCTAATTGTGAAAGAAGTAGCCATGAAACCAATGCTGCCAAGAACCTGAGCTCAGAACTGCCTCCATTCCACTCAAAAGGCACATGCACTCCCCTTGACCTCATGCTGTCCACTAAATCCACACCAGAACCACTTTCCAGTTAGGCATCAGCACAGCATGGAGAGAGAGAGGTGCAGCTTTATTCCTATCATTTTACCAATCCACAATATTTTCTCAGAACACAGCATATCAAATAGTAAGTTCCGCAGGTTTGTGACAGACATTTATGAATGGAGAGAGGTTTCTGCATACAAACATTACAGGAATCTACAGCCTTTTCATCCACTGTGCATCCAAATAGGTTTTGGCATGCAACTACAAATAAATTTGTCTATTACATATGAACGAAAAAAAATCAGTCACTGTTACTGTTCAAGTAGGTAGCTCATTGATCAGTAAGAGTCCTACATCTGATTCATGGCACACCTAGAGATGAATCATAATTTGTTAATAACAAAGAGAAAAACTTGTTTGGGCAAGGAGAGAAAGTCGATGGTAAAGTGCTGACAGTGTATTAATCTGGACCATTAACTTATTGGAAAACATCCCCAACAATCTCCAAATCCAGAGAAATAACAAAAAGGTATCATCTGAAGAACAAGGAGCTTAAGCCCAGCTTAAACATTACTTCTTTCTGAAAGGAGTGCTAAGTTATTGATTCATTTGTAATGCAGTAAAATTAAACTAAGTGGGTCTCTTTGGCATTAAAGTGATGTTGCTGGGTAATAGCTAAAGCTATCAAAAAAGCCAAGGTGCATTACTTTCACAGCCATTTTTTTTCCAGAGAACCACTTTATAAATTCTAAACCTGTAAACAAATATGCCAGTGCTATCATCTCTGTGATACACATTTAACAGCTTTGACATATTTTATTACATAGCTCTGTAGTTATTTTTATCTTTTAAAATCTTAAATGTTTCCAGTTTTACCTCTGTAAAACAGTCATGCCCAAGACAGAGAACTGCTAGCAACAGGAAGTGACATACATATTAAAGATTAATACATTTGATAATCAAGTATTAAAATGAAAACAGAAAACTTTCCTGCCTGGAAACAATGCACAGGTTTTTGCAGTGTACAGAAACACTTGTATGAGGAAACACTAATTCACATGTGCACACAAAAGCAAATGTATATGAAGGAAAAATCACCATCAGAGTCAACCAAACTCCCATTATTGCAAGGTGGGATTTCCTCCATCCCTCACCCCCTCACAGGCAATATTTAGTAACAAAAACATTCACTTGAAAAAAGCACCAGGAAATTCTCTACTTTCTTTCAAGGTCTGGGGCAAAATCAACCTAATGTTTCTTTTTCCATCTACATACTTCTAAGGTGCCACTAACTTTCACATCCCCTGAAAAAAGATTCTTGTGTTTTATAATTTATGTCTTTTAGCAAAGCTTTTTCTAACTGCATAATACATACAATCATTCTTACTCTGTCCTGTGATTTCTAAATACAGTGTCAAGGGCATCATCCCTCCAAGTCACATAGACCATTTGACCAACTATCGGCAACCAACAGACAATCAAGCAAATTCCTCTCTATCATGGGTTTCCCTGGTGGGGAAAAAAAAAAAGCCAGTGGGAAGAAACTTTCATTTCTATCACTTCAGTCTTCACTACAACATGCCCCTGTAGATTTCCTCTGTATAATTAAAATGTTCTTCCTTTAGGTTCACTTTATTTTCTAAGGCAAAGATCTTTATCACTCTAAACATAAGAACTAGTGTGAACATATGTATATTATTTCCACTTTAAAATGTGTAAGAGGACTTCAAAAGCTTTTTATGATTGTAGCTGCTGTGCTCTACATATTTGATAAAATCATCACAAGCAGTTTTTCCAACTCAGTAAAGCTACTTAAGGACAAAGCAGAGAAAATGGCTACTGTTCTTTTGAGTCCTCAGAGACTGTGGAGCCACCATGGTCCCCAATTTTTGCTCATGCATACTGCCAACAGCAACAATGAAATTAGTTTTTGCAATGCACAAATGGCCTAGCAATTGGAACTGCCATATAAAGCATTGCCTTACTTAGTGAGGCCATGGTTTTGACATGGATGACCTACATTCACAACCATAAATAAATTTCATCACAAATTTACAAAAATATTTTTAAGAAATAAATTGGCTTCAAGTGATAATCGGTTGTACTAATTTGCAGTGCCTCATAGAGTAAATAGGTGTGATAAAACAGACATGGGAAACACAAAACAACAAACCTTCTGAGCTCAGGTACAAGCGTCGAAGCAAACATACCACAAATGATTTTGCTCCCCTTGTCTCAGTGAGTGAAGTTCATTTCCCACTCTAACCAGTCTGGAAAGTAGTGTCTTTCAATGTTTTTCCAGTATTTGAGATGTTTTATACTTCACCACTTACCAGAATGCCCTTCTGGAAGAATAAAGAAGTTTTAATGTGATCTATTTTTAACGTAGTTATTATAAAACATAAATCTTACTAGTACTCGCAGGATACTGTTCATCATCTTTTTCTTGGAAATCCCCAGCCGTCATTCCCACAGAGGTGTGAGGTGATATAGATGTAACTTCATAACCTGTGTGGTGATGGATAAACCATTACTATTTCATCAGCTGAGTTGCAATACAGTACTCACAAGTACTTCAACTATTCTATACTTCATTCCTTCATTTATTGGTCCAAGAGACATGAAAGCTACAGGCTACGTTCTTCTCATAATTCAACCCCACATAACCTTACCTTACTAACATAGTAAGGATATCACCAAAACAGATGATTTGAAGAGGAGAATGTATTACAGTGATAATGAACATTCTGGCAATTTCTATTCATGTGATACAAGATCTAATTGTACCTGTATATAATGTGAACAGGGATTCTAGAACAATGAGCGAAGTTATTTGTATCCCCTCTACTGAGATATATTCTGAGATTTAGTCCAAAAATCTAGACCATGTATGCAAGCAGAGTTGGTAACAGCTGTAATGGCAACCAGCTGAAATACACAGTACACACCTTGGGGAATGTTCTGATCCTAGTTTCTTAGCAAGAGAATGTTAGTATTTACCTTTCATAATGCTAGCTACATGTCGAAACAAGTATAACATATCATGACTATACCACCAGTGAAAAGTAATTTTATAATCCTAATGTTTTTGTTTGGTTTTGTTTTTTTTTTAATTTCAGTATGCATTGAAGATAGTGATGCAAAATACCAGTATCCTTCACTGGTAAATTATTGGTGATTTGATAAAAAGCTTGTAGTCACACTGTACTGTACATAGAGGCTGACTTATATCTGTATCCCTTAGATTCATTGGGAGTGAGTCTTTCAGACTTCTGATAATTTCAGCCATAAAAGCAACGTAAAAGCCGTTTCAGCAACATAAAAGATGAAATAAAATAGATAGAAAAGAACATGGTATTTGCATTTGGCAGGGCTCCATGACATTAGGTTTCAGCTTCACCATCTAAAGGAAGAAGTTATTAATAATTTTTTAATTTGACATTTCTATCTCTCTCTGCATTCTATAATATGCTGTAGTCCTAAAAAGTCTCCCATATTTATACAAAGAGAAATTACTTGTATTGTAAACTCCTCCTTGTTCGTTTTGTTTAATGTCAATTCATCCTTTCAGAGAACAGATAAGAATGTTATCTTTATATCTACATATCCATACTCTCACACTCACCAAGCTCTCTGTATTCACTGCTGGATATGTTTTTGAGCTTTTAATGAAATGAATATTTTAATTACAATAAGAGTAAATTATTAGAAACATCCTGGGAAGGTTTATGTGGGAAACTATGCTGGTGTGTGGCTGCTTCATACTCCCAGGCAATGAAAAAAAAAATCCTTAGAAATTCAGAAATCTTCAGTTTTCTTTCAGACACACATTCTCTTTTTTTTTTTTTTCCTACAGAATACAATCAGAGACAGTTCTTCTCTGTCCCTTGTGATACCTTTAACAACCAATGTAATCCTTCACTCAGTTATATTAAAGGGGATACAGTGGCAGCCTACTGTCCTTACCAGAATCTTTTCCAGGAATTCCTTTTTCACCTCCTCCAGAAGTATGTTCTGGCAGCTGTGAGAGTGGAGTAGGGCTTCCATAATATGAGGGGCTGGATCTCCTGATGGAGGCATCCATGGGAGTTGTCTCATGAGCAGACCCACTGCCTGCATTTTCATCATCCGCTCCCGAAGTTGAGGACTCTCCGCCGGTGTGGCGTGTGCCATCTCCATTGTAGAGTGAGCCATCTGCGTTGTCAATGACTGTGGAAACAGGGAATTAAGCAGCTAATGTGAAGGAGCTACACAGCTATAATAAAGAGAAACACTCGTGGATGAACACCAGTTCATCCATTTTTGCCCTCCTCTCTAACCTAGAAAATACATCACTAAAATATGTCTAAGGTATATATGCTAATTTATATATTTGCCACATTGTAGTGCCTATCTAGCATTACTTATTTTTTCCAAAATGTTTGATTTTAACATAAAATCTCCCCATTTGTAAAGGCAATCAGAATTTTAGAATTGGAAGAAATAGTTTATTACAAGCATTTTTTTCCCACTTTCAGCCGTTTTTCTAACAAACAGCTCAAATGAGATGTAGAAAGGTCTTAAGCAAATTTCTATATGTCAAAGAGATACTAGCAGCTCTGAGATGCCAGAAAGGTCAAGTACTTATATAAAAAATGTTTGGTACCTTGAGACAAACCAAGCTCCATAGGGTTTAGGGGAAGAGAAGTGACTAATTGCTTCAATTTCTGTTGAACACCTTGTAACTTCATTTTCTTATGTTTTTTATGGGTTTTTTTTTAATATTAGTGATTGTTTAAGTAAAGAAAAGATAACCAGATACTAAAAATTAAGTAAGCGCATGTCTTTGTAATCAGTACAGTACCTATATCCTGGTTGCCGAGCAAAGAAGTATCTATTTTTTCAATTGGCTCACATGTTTTGCCCTTTGTTTCTGCAAAAGAGGGAAAACAGAAAGAATTAATTTGAAAAAATGGATTAAAAAGTCACATGTATACCCACATCAATTGTACATAATCACAAAACACCAGCTTCAGATGAGGGCAATTGAAAACAAATTTCCAAACAAATGTTATTTACTGATGTATCCACATTCTCTTTTTGCTCCTTCCCAGGTGGGGCACTTCCAGACTGTTCTGTTAGCTAACAATGAGATTCTCCATTTCCATAACCATTCCAAAAAATAGTTGCAATCAGTGTCAGTTAAGACACCCTTATGACCCCGTTTCAGTGCAGGCAGACCCACTGCTATAGTGGTAGTGGAAACTCTGTTCCCTTTTAAGTGGAGAGACTCCATCCTCTCCAAGGAAGGCTCTGCACAGGCACTGCTGGCTGTGAGCACTGCTGGCTCCTCCGGGCTGAAGTGCCACACTTGGGGCTGGTGTATGAGCTACCTGCTCATTCTGCTGGAAGGAAACAATACTTGGGAAGAGTTATAAAGATCTGGTGGGCATGAACCTCACTGCAGCAGCAGAATAGCCATGTGTGAGTGACAGAGGATGGCAACTCACTTCATACTATGCCAATGCAGAAATTTTTAATTATATCACCACCAAGAACATAAAAAAATCACTGTCATTCAAATCACCAATGAACTTTTCCTACAGCTTTCAGTAATAGCTGTCTGCTTCCACCGTGAAAGTCACAATCTACTGAAATTCCAGATAATTGAAGTTAGTTTACATTTTATCTTCAAATATTGTGTTCCGCCTCTGTCACAGACTATCTATATTTTCCTAAAAATTTACTAAAATATTTCCAACTATTAAAAAGTTTAATACCTTAGATGAAAGCAGGTTCTTTCTGACCCACATTGCTGTCTAGCTGCCTCATGTCTGAATGGAGATTTGCCTGAGCAAATACTGAATGAACCCGCAAACAGGAGAGCAGCAGCCATGTCCACGGGCCTGGGGTGGTCATCGCAGGCCTTGGAGCTGCTGCAGGTGGCAGCCACTCCCAGTATTCCTCAACACAAAAAGCTGCTCTTGGCTGTAAAGCTCATGTCTGCATGAATAAAAATCCTGAGTGCCCATGGCTGACAACAGTTATGTCTTTCACATTCACTGCTGCAGTGGTTCACTTCACTAAGCCATTATAATTAACTGTTCTGAAGCTACTATGTTTGTCCCAAGGCCAGGAAAATTATTTAGTTCAAAACACACTAGTAACATTCATTGCTGTCATGACAGATACAGTTCTATAGGCTGACAAAATGTATTTCTTCTCAACTGAAAACTAGGTTATGTTTATTATATAAGCCCTCATTCCAGTACCTTAAGTAGGAGATTACATATGTTATTTTCAGTTAAACTATTTCTAAAATACAACACAAAAACATCTCCATACCTGTCTCTTTGTAACAGTAAGCGTCGTACCGACCAGTTGTATTTGCTGAAAGTTTGTAAATGCCAGTATGATTTGCTGCACACAGATGATAAGGACGGATTCGTGGGATAACAATATGCCCCACTACAAAACCATACCTGTGAAGAACAAAGGTAAATACACCATATTACTTACTACAGCAGATGGCACTTCAACATGAAGAAGCTACAAAGAAACCATTATTTTTTAAAACTGCATGCATTTATTCATACTGTTTTGCTACTTTCATGTTCCTTTTTCATTTGACTGTTCCTTTCCTATATTTAGCTACATCAATCTCCCATCACTCAACACTGTTTTGTATGTAATTTCTAGAGTTAAGCTCATTTTAAGTAAACAAGCATCTTATTAACTGCAGTGATCAGTTCCAAAGCAAGGGAGTGAAAGTGAGGGACGCAAGTGCACTTTTTGTTCAGTATGAGTTTGTATTACCCAACATGAAAGACTGGATTGTTTTTCCTTTAGGGATTCACATTTTCATTGCTTTGACATAAGATACTGCTCAGTGACACTTCACACAGAAATACTGGAGGCTCAATTTGTGGTACCTGAGCAAGTTTAAAGAATGATCGTAGTACACATCATTTTCTGCAAATACTGACAGTTCAGTAAAATATTCAAGTACAACACACATACATCCACAAATTCTTACTGTATCTTTAGGTTGAACCATGTGATTATTGTACACAGAGCTCACATAATTCAGTGAAGACTGTGGTTACATAATGTACAATATATTATTACTATTTTGCAATCCTGTAACACCTGAGTGATTCCAAAGTATTTAACTGGGAGATGTGACAGAATTGTAACAAGAACTGGGGTTTGGTTTGGGTTTTGTTTTGCTTCTTGAGAGGCATGATTTATCAGGGAGGAGTAAATGTCATAGCTTTGCAGTTTTTTATCTATGAACATCATTCCAGTTTCGTGTCTAATGTGCAGATACTTGCAATTCTGAAACACTCTTGTAGGTGGAATTATAAATTACTTTATCCACACTCCCAACAGAGCTTACAAAGCTGACACTTTATAAACCATTATTGACCTACTTGTGTTATGTTCTGTTGATTCATCTTATTCAGTCACCATTCACCATGTATTTTGATGATTATATGTAGTCTATTTTTCCTCTCCTACTCAAGTTTGATAAGAGTTAAGGCTACTGACAAGGACTACTTTTAGCACATGATCAACAGAGGAAAGTAATAGGATGACAGGGTTGGCCAGAAGGAAGGGAGGAAGGAATATCTACATGGCTTACATGTCAAAATCTGTACTCTGGTGAACTGTGAATTAGGGAAAATTGTAACCTTAATGAAAAACTACAGCTCCTCACTGCAAACAAACAAACAAACAAAAACAAACAAACAAACACTCTTATTCTTTCAATTACCTTTATATTTTAACTTCTGAAAATACTTTGCGAATTTCAGAATATTCATAATTGCTAGCACTAGAAGTCTCTACTCCTAGGCATTATTTAAGATTTGGTTTCTAAATATTGTGTAGTGCTGGGCAATTCAGAATGCTGTGTACATTCATGTGCTAATGTCAGAAAAAGGGCATGCTTGCTGTGTTATGAAGGACTTTCCCCTCAGAGTAAAGAACTGTTCTAGTCTTTATGTGGTACAATTTTAAATTACATTCCCACTTTTCACAGAAGTATCCTCTAAGAATTCTCTGTCCACTCTTTCCTGACACTATTGTCCACATCTTTCACCACCACAGTACTTAGGAAAACTAACATGCCAGAACAGGAAATAGTTTCAAGTAGTATTGATGTCAGTACTATTTCTCATGGTACCAGAGTGAAAGTCTTAAAATTTTGGAGAAATGTCCATTGAATTTTTCTATGTCAGTTAGAAGACAAATTCCATTTCTCCATATTTGCTGTTTAAGATGGATTGCAATAAAGATGAAAATCTACTAAGATGAAACTTATTTCATGTCCATAATGAATTACCAACATGAATCTCCTGGGCCGCAGTGACCATGCACTGGTGGAGTTTGCAGTCCTGAGGAAAATGGGTGATGACAAGAGTAAAGTCAAGAGCTGAATATTAGGAAAGTAAACTTTCAGCACTTTGAGGAGTTAGTCAATAGGCCCTCCTGGGAAACTGCCCTCAGGGACAAGGGTGCAGAACAGAGATACAAGGTCTTCAAGCACTCCTTCCACAGAGTGCGAGAGCTCTTAATACCAGTTTAAGAAATCAGAAAAGCAAGCTGAGAGACCTGCATGGCTGAGCTGGGACTAAATGACAGGAAGGAAATGCACAGGCAGTGGAAACAGGTATCAATACCAGCTGGGGTATGAACACACTAAGAGCAGCCCTGCCCAGGAGGACTTGGGGGTAGTGCTGGATGAGAGGCTGGACATGAGCCAACAGTGCCTGCTTGGAGCCCAGAGAGAATGCATCCTGGACTGCATCCAAAGCAGAGTGGCCAGCAGTTCCTCTCTATTCTGCAGAGGTGAGATCCCACCTGGAGTGCTGTGTCCAGCTCTGGGTCCCCAGCACAAGAAGGACATGGACCTGTAGAAGTAAGTCCAGAGGATGGTCATGAAGATGATCAGAGGGATGAAGCACCTCTGCTGTGAGGAAGTTCTGAGAGAATTGGGATTGTTCATCCTCAGAATTTTTTGTAATAGTATTCCCTTAATTTTTTTGAATGAAAAGTTTTCTGTAATTTCTAGTCTCTTGGACTAGTTATTTTTTGAGAAACTGAAGAGTCTGTATTATCCACATTTGTTGCTCTATACATCATTAATTACAGGTCACTTGACAACATGGCTTTGGGTTTTTTAGTAATTACTGTAGATGTATGTCTCCATTCTCAGACTGTAAGAATGCACCAATACTGTGGCCATTTTTTCACTGTGAAGTCGAGTTCATCCCTCACAGTACCACTTGCTGCTTTTTACTGCTGTTGCTTGACAAGACAGAGTTCCATATACTGCATACACCATCTTCAGTTTTTGACCTCACATTAGGTCCTTACTTTTCACATACTTTTCTTACCAATTATTCAGCAATACAGTATGATCTGAACAACTTCCTAATTACTTTCCTATACTGTCAATCTTTTCTTACCTTTAGATTTTCTCTGTGAGGGGTTATGGTTTTTTTTAAGATATTGGTAAAAACTACATGCATGAAGGATATATTTATTACTGGTCCCAGAGCAAACACAGACATGCATAAAGACATCTTGCTCATTACAGAATATAACTTATTCAATTAACCTGAACAGCTATAGGAAGCCAAATGTAATTATTACACCACTTGTGTCATTATGTTTTCAAGAATTCCTTTACCTGCAAGTTTCAAATCCAAGCTCATGAGCTTTCCTCAGCTGCTCTAGTGTTGCCAAGGTACTGTTCAGAGCTCTGCAGAGTTCAACAGCTTCAGCTCGTGTGAGACTGTAGCGACCATTTTTCTCAACGTGAAAAACTCCTTCGTATCTGCAACTTACATTGAATTCTGTTATCAAAGGAAAAGAAAAAAAGTTTAAAAATTAGACCTATTGCTTCACTGAAGACCTGGAAATTATTTCTGTTCAAGGATAATGCTTTCAAAGAAAACAGCAACAAGTAAAGCTACCAGTTCGTTCAGAAAAAGCACTACCACTTTCAATCACGTCTTTCCTACTGCCCCTCTTCGGGCTGAGGCACAAGGCAAATCTCCAGCCTTCCCAAAAAGCAATACCACAAGTTTTTGTGAGGTACCTAGTGCTTTTAACACACCATTAACACCAATTTTCAGAAGAAAGGGTTAATAATAATAATAATAATAGTATCAATAAAAATAAGAAGAAGCATGTTCATGGAGAAAAAATGAGGAAAGAATAGGACACTTCAAAGCAATGTGAATTAACTTTGCTGCTACCCTCAAGAGAAAAAAAGCAGTTGCAACTCCAGACTAGAATGACAACTGCAAAGCACACTTAATAGGAGTAGCTATTATTTCCAGTGCAGAGAGGAGCATGACTCATTTTTATCTTAATTTTAATGGAAGTTCCATGTGCAAGAAAGGGAAAAATAGACCAGTCTTCTCCAAATATTAAAAGGGTGTGTCTGTACTGCCTATTTGAAAAAAAAAGATGACATTTAATAACTGTTTTTCTAAAAGACATGAAATGTAATTCATACACATTCTATATGAATAATGAGGAACTTTCCTAATGTAATTTCTGCTTGACAGTCTATTTTCTTCTATAGCACAGATGTGAAAGCAAATGATAGTAATCAAGGCATGCACTCTTTCTTCAATTACTTTTGCTCATTGATAAACTGGTGTTATTCCATGTACAGGGTATCTACTCAGTGTAAACTGCAAGGAATGTTCCTTTCCATAGCTCACAGGAAACGCTCAAGAAGATAAAATACCAGATTAGATCCAGACTGTATGATGCATGAGAGGAAAACCACTACTGACAGCATAGGAAAACCACTACTGACAGCAGTCCAGTAGTATTGATATTTGCTTGTCCAAAGGAGCTCAAAAGCTGTGTATCCAATCTTGAATATTTTTACCACAGGCAACAGAATTAATTGTCATGATTACTTGGATAGCCTTTCCATACAAAGAATGTAAAGAGTACCTATTCTCCCAGCATTCCCCCTCCTTCAGTATTTTGGCTGACAAAAACATTTAATTTAGACAAAATCAATATTCATTGCAGAGATTTTTAACAGTATTGCTGATTACAGTTCTTAATATTTTTATTATCATCATATGCTATTAAAATATGAAGGACACAGTTTTTATTTTGTAAAATTTTTGCAAGACTACTATACTTCTGCAAGATACTATACTACAACTAATATGTTTTTTCTAAATGCCTTTTTGTTTGACACAGCTGTATTCTTCTTCTAGGTAAAAATAGTTCTGTTGAAATTTCTCTAATGACAGATCTGTCATAAGAGGTTTTGAAGGCAAGAATGAGGAACCTGTTTGGAAGAGGACACTAAGAAACAATTTTTCTTTCCTGGGGGACTTAATGTCCTGCAATAGGAGTGAATTTTAGCAAGTTCCCACACATGATTCTGAAACTGCCACAGTGCTCCCACAAGTGCCAGGTGCAGATGTACACAGCACTGTTCCTGGGAATAGCTGATAGACTAGAGACCTTTTGTGGCCACACTCTCCACTGAACAGCACCACATGCTCAGAAGTCATCACCATATACACACAGTATCACAGATGTAGACAACAGACTACAGGGTGCAGATCCTCATGACAACACAATGCATAGCTGCTCTGCATAGAAGAATGTGGCCCTTCTGCCATTCCCTGGCTACTGCTGTGGGATGGAGCTGCTCCTACAGCTGCCATGCGAGTGACTTCTACTTTGGCTTCAAGTATTTCATATTCAAAACCTGGCATTTCCTTGGAAGTTGTCCAGTCAGTAGCTGTATTAAGCTAGACAAGAAAAAGGCTTCTCTTTAGTTTTTCCTTCTTGATTCTCTCTTCCCTGAAGAACAAAGCAGGCCTAAAACATACTCTGTGAAGCCCAAGACTTACTATTAAATTTAGGGTTCAGATAATGAACTTCTATTTTATTACTTAGAAGTAACAAGCTCAGTGATTTTGGAGCTAGGTTTGTTTGTAGCATCAACATCCTGAAGAACTTCAGCTCTGAAAGCAGACAGCACATACACTTGCTTTGGGTTGCATTTGATCTCAGTTAATCCTAGATTCAGTGAATTATAAAATGAAGTTCACTTTTGTTTAGAGTGAGTTGATTTAGCTGTCATCAAAGCTCAGCCCATGCCTGTTTTTAAACACTACAACATATGCTCCAGTACCACCCTGAGATTCAGTCATAGTCAGAATTCCACTTAGAGAGTCAACTACTTAAGACTTCAACTGTTAAAAAAATAGGCTTATTTACACAAATAGGCTTAATGGAACTACATGTGGGCTACATGCCTATGTGTGTGTACATTTTCCATGGAAATGCTCAGCCTGAGTACATCCTGCACACCAGGACACTGTTGGGAAGTATCAGGCTCACTGCACGTGTGCTGCCCAACTTCACTGCATGCACACACAGGAGGAAAGCCAAAGCCCCCAGGAAGCCTTGCTCATGCAAGCGTGAGAGATCACGTGGGTGACCAGGAAACCCCAGGCAAAAATGTGGCAATCCAATACTCAAAACTGGGTTTGAGGCCATCTAATTCGTTGGCACTGTGCCCTAAAATAATGCTGAGACAGCATGTTTGTTTTCACTTTGATGATATCTTCTACGCCTACTACTCAAAATGCACCACTGCCATAGTACAGACACCCTGTTCATGAAGAACTGAGTATGGAAAAAGGACTATAGCAGTACTTAAAACACACATGATATTTCACAGTCCAAGCAAATTGTGTAAATTCAGCATCTACTCTTTGAAGACAGTAATTACCACATTTTAAAAATGACAAAATACAGATGCAGAGCACACTACCGAGAGCTGTCAGGGAACACAGCATTTTTACTTTATATTCTCAGACTTTAATTCCAGACAATGGAGACCCTTAACTGAATTAATGAAAAAAATTCTAATCACATCAATAAAAATGTATAAAAAATAAATCATGGGATTTAAACTAAATTAATGCCTTAAATTCTTTTTTTCCATGCTGAGGCTTATAGAGTAATTTTGAGTTAAGAAAGAAACATGACTGTCAAATTGAAATCAAAACACATATTTCACCTTTTCCCATAGTGCAGGAAGGTCAAATCCATCAATTTTATGTTGATGTTACTTAGCTGCCTTTAACACAGTTATGCAAAAGATGGATTTTTATTCTGTTTCAAGAATCAAGGCAATGCAAAACTCATACTGTGTGACAAACTGCTACTGATCCTTTTAACCTTTTTGAAGCTTCAAAGGAGTTGATTCAGAATGCACTTACAGTGAAATCACAAATAGCACAAAAACCTTCCCTCCTGCCCCCTCTTAGAGCTGTCTGCTTTGGGGGCTGACAGGCTACAATCATTCCCTTTTTCTTTCTTGCACATGATTTGTTACAGATGGTTAACAATAGCTCTTTAAAAAGGCAAATAGTATGAAATACGTCTGAATTGTCATAATCATTAAACTCATCCAGACCATGAGATTGGGTGACACAAACCAAAGCCATGGAATGCCCCAAATCTGTGCTGAGTTTTATGCGCGTAGTGAACATAAAATTCCACACAGGCCATTTCTCCCTGTCTTTCCTGGGGTTTCTTGTGCCCTGTCTCAACCAGCTGCATACAAACCTTTCTCTGCTATTGCCATTCACATATATAAACCAGGTTCAATTAATACCTGTCAGCCAAAATCACTAACTTAAGTTCCCCAGGCAATTTGCTAGCTAGAGCCACTGATGGGATAGAATCGCCTTACACGGACTAAAGAGCATTGTCCTGTCAGAGAAGTGTGAGTTACACCCTGATAATTAATACAGGAGGCTTGTTAGAAACTGTCACAGTAAGAAACCAGGTGCAATTTCCATTTCCACCCTAATTCTGCAACTCTTATGCATAATGAGTAACACTGACTCATGCTAACTCTTCCCATCGGAATTGATTTTCCATGAAGATTTTTGGTGCACTGTATGGATGTTTCATGCACTAGTCCCTGCTTTCCATTGTTTTCAAGAGACCACCTGGGGGTTTCATTCTCAGGGTGTATTCTGCCTTTTATTAAAAAAAAAAAAAAAAAAAGATGGTGTTTTAACAACTGCAGAGATATATCAAAGCAAAAGAAGTGGAAGATTTGTGAAACCTCTGCCCACTGAAATGAAAATGTGTAGAAGACTTGTACGTGTTAACAGACTTCTCAGTAAAACCACACTCTGAACTGCGTGGCAACCAGGAAATGTTAGGGTGCTGTTTCCGTGGGGATTTTCCTTTTCAGTTTGTGGTTCAAGATGATTGATAGGTCACCAGGACATGACAAATGGAGGCTGACAACAGGGATGAACTAGAGGTTTGACAGTGTACAGTTTTCATTCTGTTTGTTTTAACAGAATGTAAGACTTACATTTCTTGTAAGAACTTAGTTCTAAGCACATTAAACTGATTTCAAGCTCTAGGCAGATATACATGGGCAAATGTTTCCTTATAACCACAGATTATGTAATCTTTTGCTAACACTTCTGAACAGGAACAACCATTAGTTTAGCACTAACACCTACATTTTGAATATTATAATCTTCTTTAAATTCATTCTAGTAATGAAGTAGCAAAAACTGACATTCTGGAAACAGACTAAAAAGAAAATCCTGGTAAGTACAGTTCTTCTCCAGGCAAATCTACAAACTAGGCCATATGAATCTTGAAACCTGAGGAGGTCTGGACAGTTCAGATCTTGTCTCTCAGTTCAGACCTATCTCCAGTTATGCCTGTTTATTTAATTGTTTCTCAGGAAAACTACTTCATGGCTAAATAAGAATGCATATTTTACTTCTGACTTGAGGAAATGACCTCTGGATACAAAACTTCATATGGAGGGTTTTGTGAAACGTTTCAGGAGCCAAGACATTTTGTCAATATATATATTAAGTTAGCCTGATTACTGCCATTGTCACATCTGTGAGAACTTAAATGTACAGAAAATATCCTTCAGTGATTACCTAATATGCTACAACACACGTAGGCTTGGAAGGCATTATTTGCTGAGTATTCCCCTTTTTTTTTAGAGTTTCTTAGTAAAAAACTTCATTCAAGCAATTCACAGCCCAGGCAACTGCAACATGATGCAGAGACTTTCACCTTTATGTCAGAAGCTGGACTAAAGCCCAAGTCAGTGATGAAAACCACTGGATGGCTGTTTGCTAGGTTATGTAAAATGATTCATTAATCCCAGCCACAGTCACTAATAGACACGTGTCGACATCACTAAAACACACCTATAGTAGGATCCCTCGGGGCTTGATGAGGAAAGGAAAATTGTGCTGGGAAAACAGGACTCAAAACTGGGATGACTACACACTGATCAAAACTTAGAAGTCAAACATGCATGATCCATGTGAATTAAGCAAGCAGTCCTTTACCATCGCAACAGAAAAGTGCCAAGGATCAATTAAGACGTATAACCATTAAGTGCGGCTGGTTTTGTGTTCTCCCAGTTATGATAGTCTTGTTCTGCTAACCACCACTCTCTAAAAAAGAAGAGAAACAAATCTGGAAATAGGCTACCTACACCACAAGCGGGGCTTTTCCAAATAGTGACAGTGAAAGAAAGTCCTTACAGATTCTTGGGAGTTGTCCGATTAAATGGTTTCCTTGGAGTATTGCCAAGTTGTGAAACCTACAGTGATTTATAGGAAATACATTTCTAGATTTAGAGGGAAAACCCCATATTTTTGGTTTACAAAGTATCCCTTGTGGATACTTAAATAAAGCAAAATAAGGGATTTCTTTTTCAGTTTGAAACTGCCTTTAATTCTGAAATTAAAATAATTAGTTCGCAGAGGATAAAATAAAGCCATTTAAGAAAGCTGGGTTTAAATGTTTACATGGCTGCAATACATGTAAATAGCCTGAGTAAGGGAGACCAAAGTTTCCCTCTAGGACTTCTTAAAATGTCATATTTTCATTTCAGTTTGGCATAAAAAAATGTTCTAAGCCTTGAAAATTTTAATGGGAGAGAAAAAAAACCACATAATTATATCCCTAATAGATAGCTGATATTCAGGGAGAAAAAATTTCTCCACACACCTGGCTTTTTAAAGACAGTAAAGTCCAGGAAAACAGTTTAAAAGGAATTTACCTACACGTTTGTAAGGAGTTCCTGCTATAAATAGAGACAATGTATTCTTAGTAGTTGGGTGTGGTGACAAGAAAGTGAAGATGACTCTCCATAGATCCAAAGGTGTAAAGTCGAAACTTTCTTTGAAGTTGTGCCTAAACTGTTCTTACTACCCAGTTATATTTGGGTACCTAGTAATTCAGTCTGAAAAAAACAAATAAGAGCGTAGCTTTCTCACTTTCCTGTGTACTGCTAACTACATGAAAAGTCATGAGATAGCCATGCTAACCTTGAGGTCCAAGTGGGCTGAAGTGGATCTCTGCAGAGAAAAAGAGATGTGGCTGGAGGTATGCAAAGATACCAGAGAGGGACACACTGCAGAAGGAGGTTCTCCTTTCTCTAACAAATATTAACAAGTATTCCTTACATTTCTGTATTACTTCTAGAAGTGCAAACTGAAAATGGGATATGGGACAAAACTAAAGCTGTTAACTTCCTTCTAAATTGTTGTTCCTAACAAATCTGCCTACTGGTCATCAAAGTCGTCATCTCTATCTCTGTTTACTGATGGGCAAAACCCTCCAGTCTCTTAACTGAGAGCTCTCCTGGCTACTAATTTAAAAAAATGGGTGTGGAGGTGGTGCTATTAATAAATCAAGCATTCACAGAGTCACTCAAAATGCAAGTAAGTACAAGAAATATGCTTCATTCCTCAGCAGTTGCTGTAGGAATAAAAGAAGTCTTGCTAATGCATCTTCCAAACATACTTTATCTGCTTGGCAGCTGTTGCTCTGGTAAACATCCTGAGTGAGCCTATACTGTGTCATCACTTATGATAAACTTCCTTGCTGCTGACATTAATATTAGTCTTTTTGTAATAGTTTCACCCAATAGGCAGTTGAAAGTTTTCAGGCTCCTCCAGAACATGGTACAGCTGCACAGCACCTCAGGGGGAAAATTGCAGGCAGTGATATCATAGTCTGCAATTAGTTATCTGATATGCCCCCCTCAAAATGATGAAAACATAATCATATTTGTCAATACGAGGAGAGCTCCAGGCTGTACAGTGAGTAGTCTAACCCCAAAGGGTGAGTAAAAAGGGCTGTCAAGAGAATCAGTTGGGATCAGTTCCATGCAATCCAAGTGAAGAAACATGTGAAAAAAAGCTGCAGAATAACAGTTGGAGTCTGATTTCCACTGTTTGACTGATTTAGTTATTTGGGATAAAAGCAGCTGACACAGAGTTGCTCAGTAGACAGATCCCCAGCCTGGAGCCCAAAGGGCCTTATTCCTATTCCCTGCTCTATCACTTATCCAATGAAAGAGAGGAACCTTTTCAAAAGCTCTGAAAGCCAGACAGTTAAAACATAGAAAACACTACTCTGGTAGACACAGTAAGAAGAGGAAGGCTGCTCAGAATATGCCTCACAATGTAAGATGTGATCTATAGAAGTCAAAGGGAAAGTCCTTATGCTACCTTAAATCAATGCAAGCTTCTGATGATGGAAGAGAACATTGTCACATCCACTACTCCCTTTGGTTTTTCCCTAATGCAAGTAGGGCAGGGATCCCACAGCCTGTAACGAATTGCCTAGGGCAGCAGACAACTTCTGGAATTTTTATGGGCAAAAGGTTTCCATTTTCTGGATTTTGTGTGACTTTATCCATCCCTATACTGGAGTTTCAAGTATCTTGAGATTTATACTGAAAATGCTGACTAGCAAGTGACTTTCCTAAGATGGATGCAGGTTATTCATACCCCAAGCTACATGTGAGTTACATTTAATAATTCTTCCAGTCTTAGCTTTGAATATTTTGGTACTGGTTTAGTAAGAAGGCATGTTTAATAACTAGAGTTTGCAATAAACTTTAGTACATACACAGTCCTGTTTCTATCACAAATGTGCTGGGAATAATGATATGCCTTGGACTTAATATATTTTTTCTACTTTTTAAAATTTTATTTAAATTTAACAATTCATGAGAGGCAGTGAAAATACACTTGTTGGAGGGAAGAATGGGAAAGAGGCATTGGCAGTGTGGCCTTGATTCTGTGATTTAAAATACTACATTAAATCCTACATGTAGTTAGGCAGTGGATATATAAAAAGGCAATGCACTATTGCCTATAATAATCATCCCCCAACATTGAAGAATCATTTTCTCCCAGAAGTGTCAGCATTACTGTGAAGCTAGTGATTTTATTGTGAAGCCAGTGATTTTGTTGTGATGCTCATGGACTCTAGTAATCTTCTGTCTTAATGAGATATAGCTGGATTTTACAAACAGATCCAGAGCTAAATCAATGTTTGAATAGTAAATAATCCAGTGGCAGACCTCAGTTCAGGTACAGTGAGTTTTATGACACTGGATTCATTTTGAGCAAGAGTCAATTCAAATAGCAGTTCAGGAATATGCCACCTTAATAAATAGAAAATCCAAGACAGTTACTAATTTATTATTAATAAAACACCACAATATTTTTCCCCCACCAAGGATATTACTTGAAGCAAAATTCACCAAATTGTCTGTCAAGCGCACTAGACAAAGCATCCATCCAGGACATAAGAGTACAGACTGGGAGAAGAACTCATTGAGAGCAGCCCTGAGGAGAAGGACTTGGGGTTTGCCATGGATGAAAAGCTGCACATGAGCTACCTGTGTGTGCTCACAGCCCAGAGAGCCAAACACATCCTGGGCTGCATCCAAAGCAGCTTGGCCAGCAGGGCAAAGGAAGTGATTCTTTCCCTCTACTCCACCCTCGTGAGACCCCACCTGGAGTGCTGTATCCAGCTCTGGGGTCCCCGACATAAGAAGGACATGGACTTGTTGGAGCAACTCCAGATGAGGGCCATGAAAATGACTGGAGAGCTGGAGCACCTCTCCTACAAAGAGAGGCTGAGAGAGTCAGGGTTCTTCAACCTGGAGAAGAGAAGGCACTGAGGAGGCCTCACTGCAGCCTTGCAGTACTTAAAGGGGGGGTTTGTAAAAAAGAGAGTTTTTTACACAGGCAGGTAGTGGTAGGACGAGGGGGAACAGTTTTAAAGTAAAAAAGAAAGTATTTAGATTAGATGTTAGGAACAAGTTCTTTACTATGAGGATGTGAGGCATTNCTGGAGAGCTGGAGCACCTCTCCTACAAAGAGAGGCTGAGAGAGTCAGGGTTCTTCAACCTGGAGAAGAGAAGGCACTGAGGAGGCCTCACTGCAGCCTTGCAGTACTTAAAGGGGGGGTTTGTAAAAAAGAGAGTTTTTTACACAGGCAGGTAGTGGTAGGACGAGGGGGAACAGTTTTAAAGTAAAAAAGAAAGTATTTAGATTAGATGTTAGGAACAAGTTCTTTACTATGAGGATGTGAGGCATTGGAACATGTTTCCCAGAGAAGCTCTGGATGCCCCATCCCTGGGAGTGTTCAAGAGCAGGTTAGATGGAGCCCTGAGCAACCTCTCAGGGTAGCATCTCTGCCCATGGTGGGGAGTTGGAACCAGATGGTCTTTAAAGTCCCACCCAGTCCAAGCCATACTGTGATTCTATGATGCCTCTTGGAGACAGCCGAAGTAGTTGACCAAGTAGTTGAGAAAACCACTTTTCCAGGTGATTTGCTACCAATCATTGTGCATAGATCCTACTGTCTTCCTTGAACAGTCTAAAAACATATCTTAGGCACACCTTGTTATAACAAACTGCTAATTCATCTGATCCATAAAGCTACTTGTTCTGGAAGGGTGGGAGTTACTGGGATGCTTTCCAATATAGATATCAATTCAAGATACCAAACCAGTAAGTTAAAAAGCAAAAGATAGGCTCACATTAATCATGTTGCCATGACTATCAGTGTGGATATACTTGTATCATATCGGCATGGAAAAAAGGTGTTAATACATTGCCTTGCAATTGCTGTGAGTCAACAGTAATATGATTGTGACTGGTGTTGATAAAGTGGCATGACCTGAGCACTATGAGTAATAAAGTCAGACAGAAGACTGATCTTGTTAAGCAATTCAGTGTAGGTCTGCAAAAAATTGGTTGCATGAGTGTTTCAAAAATTAGGAAAATACTCACTCTTACTCATAAGGAGTATTTTCTCACATGGATTGTTCAACTGAAGCAAGGATTGCGTAGCCAGACTCGGTGATGGATTGCCAAACAGTAACTGAACAGTTTCCTGTTTTTTTTTATGGTAACAGTTTTCAGAGAATACTCTGGTCCTCTGTGCTCTTGCTCACTTCCCATTCAGTAGAATAATATTTGCACAAGAACATCTTTCTTATGATTAATAATAATGTTTCTTTCAGTTGAAATAGCCCTGTATGCAAAATCATACCTGCTTTCTGAAGCTGAAGCAAAAGAGGCACTAATCTTGTTGATGGGACTCCAGGCTGGGAATTTGGAGATTATGTTCTATTTAGAGCTACACTGCTTTCTCTCTGTTTCCCTTACTGTGAGGTGAGGATAAAAACACTGGCTTCCAATGGGCTACAGAAATCACTAATCATTATTTTCTGCTGGCAGCATGGTTGTCAATTTACTTCTTTCTCACTAGTTGGGAATATTCTTACTCTGTTAAATACTACTACATCTAGACTTCAAATTTTAAATTCTATGGTCATTTAAACACATTCAGCCTCATTTCAGCTGCGCGAACGTGTTGCCGAAAACCACCAGATAAGGCAGTAACTCCCTCTTGACCAAATGTTGTAATATTTATGTGAACTCCGTGCAATGCAAGGAAAGAAACACTACACAGAACAAAATTTCATCAGAGAGACTATTTCTGAAGTGATACATTGAGAAAGCCTGAGATGTCAGTGCTCTTCCAAGAAGAACTCAAGACATTCTACAGTAGCCAGAAGAATCCAGCAGATGACAAACAGAAGGAATACATCTCAGACATGTGCTGGTGTTGAAATGTTTGAATGTTTAAGGTACTGTAGCATATACAGCAGAGAGACCACTTCTTTTGTTACTAATGCCCACCTTGAGCTTTGAAGATATGGATGTGTATCACCAAGTAAATGTTATCAAGAAATACTTTTGTAGGTTATTAATGGATATGAGCTTTGCCGGGTCCAAGGTTTCAATGCTATGGTATATTTATAAACAAGTTTGTGACAACACAGAAGCAACTGAAGAAAATAACATTGTCTGTATTTTATTTTGAAGGGTAGCCTAGTCAGGCAGAGACAGTTCTTTTAATTTTTACTCCTTTGCTCAGTAAGAATTAATTAAGGAGTTTATTCATTTGCAAATGCAAAAATTTGTATAGAAATTCTACTGATCTTTAAGGGCACTGTTGCAACAACTTACCAATCCTGCACTGTTCTTTATGTAATATATTGTTTCTGCTGCACTAATTTATGATAGGTCTGGTTCCCCACTGGTATATATATATATATGTGTGTGTGTGTGTGTGTGTGTGTGTGTGTGTATGTGTATATAGGTAATAGGAGTTGCTAAGAAATATGAAAAGAAGAAGAACAAAAACCATCTCCAGGCCCAGAAAGAAATACAAACTATTTGTTATATGTACTACCTGGATTAAAAAAACTCTCACCAAAGCATTAATAGAAAACAAATTCAGATTTTTGGTCTTAACAACCTCCTAGTTACAAGATATGCATCCTCCTGCAAAACTGGACAATTGGGCTTTTTCTAATCCACATGAATCCACAGAGACAGAAAACACTGTCTAGCACTTATGCCTAGAGATGCCCTGAAAAAACACTCAAATAGTTGTGCTGAACTTACCCTTTCATGATGCTCTAAGACTGCCTCTGCTTCACTGTTTTAAAAAAACAGTTAATGTTGTACTCTGTTCAGTGTGAACACAAACAATATCACTACTAGATAATGTGTGAGACTTGGCAGGTTAGGAATATGTTGAGAAAATAAAGCAAGACTACTGTAATCTTTTCCCACCCAATAAGCAGCCAGGAAATAAAGCCGTAAGAAAAAAATGGAGAAAAGAGGAAAAAGGGATGAATAGAACTGATCTTGTAGAAATGTCACGAGACACAAAAATCATCATACACACTCAGAGAAGAGCTCAGCAACATTTTACACCATAACAGAGAGCAAATGGATCCAGGGTTTACTGAGGCAAGCCACAAAAGCAGGAAAGAAACTTCTGTCTAGGCAGTCACCATGAGAATGTGTCTCACATGCCCAAAATGTCTGCTTGTTACAACTTTTAATGCAAGAATTGATAACTGGGTAACAGCCTGTCTAAAACCTTAGCTGTGTCCATTCAGTGATGAACTGGAACCACCAACTATCTCTTCTCTGTAGGTTACAAAAATATTTTATTACATTCTGGAAAAGAGGAGTTTAAAAGTTTAGAGCTCAATAGGCAGTCTCAAGAGGGGTATTTTTATTTTTTATCCTAGAAGACATTTTGCTCCTCACAAGAAGACAAAGTTATTCTGACTAGTGCAATGGAAGAGTGGTATTTTGTTAATACCAATCCTCCAAAGTCACTGGATGCTTCAGCCCCATTACCCTTTTACGGAGCATCAAGCCTTTATGTACAAATGCCTCCAAAACCTCAAGAAGACAGTTGGTATTTATCACTAGGAAGCATTGGTTCAAACAGCACTGAAACTTGACTAAATTTAAGACACCACTCTTCCGTTAATTATCAAATAAATTTTAACATTCTTGAACCTAAAGAAATGTTAAATTTGACAGTAAGGCAAAAGATGTAAGTCAGTTCTCACTTGTCAAACAGTTTCAAACATCCTTAATCATAAAAAGATAAGCATCCAGTAAAAACTCTTTAAGGAAACTCTGTTTTGTATTTGCTGTTGTCTAGCAGGAAGCAATTGCTATTGAACTGAAAATAGCTGCCACTCTTCACTGTGTATATAGATTACAAAAACACAAATGAACACGATAAAACTGTCAAAGCAATAAAGTTTTATATGATTTTTACAGCACTGCTATGGGTGCAATTGATTTAAACAGAATACATATTCTTTAACTTTCATGTTCTAAGTGTTCCTATACATCATATTTATGCATAAACAACAAATAGGAACAGAGAACAAAACCCTACATTCATAAATATGAAGACTCATTAGCAAAAGAAGCTTTTTTTTTCTACACTTACACACCTGTGTAAATGATGGAAAAGGGAAAGGACATGTAAATAATGAAGGACATCTAATCAAGCAGAAGGAGGAAAAATAGGGGAGTGAAAGATGTGTTCAGGCCGCACCTTCAGTGTCTTCATTATTAATGAATCATGTTTCTTTATAGTTGGCAAATATTAAATATTACTTTCCCTTGAACCTGCCTGGTTAACTATTCCATATTCCTTGTGCAGAAGCTTTATCCACAGCACCAGGATGGAGCTGGGAAGACCTGGCTGTCCTTAGCAGTGACATATTGTATCACTCCCTTGTCTCCTCACTCTGGGATAGCGACACTCCACCTTGTCCCTAAGATGTGAGCTGGCCGATGGCAAAGCACAGGTAAATCACTCCCATCGCAACCTGCCTTCCAGCACTGCCGAACTGTTGCACTGACGTGCTGCAGAAAGAGCATCTGCCAGCTTGTTCGCTCTGTTTTGAGTGGGCATGCGGGCTCTGTGTGCTCCCTGGAAACAGCGCAGCCATGCTGCCTTGGCACGCACCATCCCAGCCTCCCTGGTTCTCCCAGAGCAGCTGCCAACTTAAGGCTGGTGCTCGACTTTTAGACCCCACTTTGGACAGCAGCTTGCTTGCTGCCTGGGTGCTCGCTCACATCTGCTCACGGGGATCTGGGTGGCCACAGAACATGCACTGAGCTTCAGTTAACCTCTCACTCCTGTATGAGAAATCTGCAAGAAACTACTCATTACAACTACCCACACACACACCACGCCCTGCTTCTTTACAGACACCTATCCATTAACAAAAATAACAATAAAAAAGCCCCCTAGGGAAATGTGCTTCTGAGAACCTGTTTTGCTAACATGCTGTCACTGTGAGACATACATAATTAACAAAAGCTATGCCCAGCAATTTTTATTTTCTTTTTACTATTATACGTTCTGTCAGAGGCAGCATCTTTTTTACGAAAGCAGGTATTTAGTAAAACAGACATTAATTGTGAAGTTGGGGGTTGCAGGCTAATGTCCTTTTCTGAGACAGCTGTCGGTATGTACCCTGGCAATGTCTTTTATAACCATCTCACATTGCTTTTGGAACAGTATCATTAGCAGAAATAGAGATGGAAGTTTTAACACAGCTGCTGCATGTCTGGTTTTTTTTTTCTTTTTTGTTTTTTTTTTAAGACACAACACAGTCTCTTAGAGCTTCCAGTTACTGAGCTAGATCAGTCCTCAATAGAAAAGAGGAAAAAAAGTGAAGCCCTGTATTTTTCAAGCTCCAAATGTAAGTAAAACTCAAGTCTTGTCTGTGATTTTTTGATTTTTACTTTGAATTGGCATACCATGCTTTCATGTTCTTAAAAAATTGCTAAAACTGTAGATTACTCTTTAATTCCTTTTGGTCTTTTTTTTTTTTTTAATTGTTTTGGGGTTTCTTTGAATGTTTCACAATATGAGAATTGAAGGTTATTGTACCAAAATAAGATTGCTGCATTATATAATGTTGCCAGTGTCGTGTAGAGGAACTGGAAAGTCCCAAAAGCCATTGTTACAAAAGAAAGTTCAATTATGTTCTTAATTGAAAGCACAGACTCAAAAAATGACTGCAGGTTTCGTTAGGCAGGAAACAAGTCATGGAGGTTTGAACTTTAAATTGCAATTAGCTGAACTTTCTGTCTGACTGGAAAGATTCTCCAAGGAAAACCCCTCTTCTTCTCAGTTGCCATTTCACATTATTTTCTGCAAACTCATTCATATCATGAGCTTCTCCGTCGTCCCTTGGGCGGGGGCAGCTCCAGCAGCCGCGGCAAGGGAGGGGAATCACAGCCAGCTGCTACTGATATTACTGCCGAGGCACTGTGGGGAGGCTTGTGATTTACCGGGCAGGAAACTGATAAACATTCAGCACTGACACAATCCTCTCTGCCACTACTATTAGCAGCACCCATAATGGACACTGATAATTACAGTGTCTGATAGCTTTGAAATTATTATTACCTCTCTGGGAGTGAGAGATTACTGTATGTAAAGAGAGGATGGACTTTGGAAAACGACCAGCAGCTACACCAAACTGGCTTCATGCCCACAGTCGTGGATAACACACAGAGAACGGTCCAAACTACCAGATTTGTCACAGAGAAACCCTGACAAGTAAAGGCAAAGAACAAAATAGTCTGCAGATATGTTTTACTTGGAGGCAACTTAGAATTTTGAATTTCTCTGTTTTAGGGATCCAGTTTAATGCTGACAAAGGAAATCAGCATGCTCTCAGATACCAGCTGATGCTAAAACATAATGTGTTTTGAACACCATTAATTGTTCCAGTACAATGTTGCATGGTTTCCAAAGGAGGCAAGATTATTGTGGTGGGTCATGTTTGTTTCATGATTATTCTCTCTGTGAAGTTATATTTCACAGACAACTATCTACATTTAGCCTTGGTCCTGGAAAAGGCAATTTTAGAGGAGAGTTTTTCAGAACTCCTTCCCTTGTTCTCTCACATAGTATTCTCTTGGGAAAAAAAAAAAAAGGCAAAAACCTAAACAAAACAATGATTTGTAAATAACAGAATACATGTCATATGAAGGGGAGAATTATTATCTTCTATAATGACTGTATTTTCAAACACTTATCCCTTAGTTCTAGAACAAAAATGTGAGGCAAGAAGACCAGAAAGCAGATGGAGAAGCCTTTTTACAGCATTTGGAATTCCAAAAAACTTCTAAGTACTTTGACTGATTTATCTTCTCCTTATAAAAGAACTCTACATTGTTTTTTCTCTGCTTCTCTACAACGTATTTTACTACCAGTAAACTACATTCAGAACTAAGATTAACACAACTTTTCAACAAGTATTTTAGCAGTAATGAGCTCATGATTCTCTGTGGTGTTTATCTGTCTATCAGCATCTCATGATACCTCATCCTGCTGGCACATTCTTTTTACAGTAGAACCTCATGCATGTTTAGGTGATAGATGAATAACTGCAGTATTCATACTATCTTCAAGTCAGGCCTATAAAAGTCACGGGAACTCTTCTGGAAAGAAAGATACACCACATATGGATGAACATTTTGTTTAACCTTGGCTAGAGCTACCAGTGGTTTTTAAAGAATTTATTTTAAAAAGTTCTTCCTCATTGTATGATGCTATCTGTTCTCATTAAGCCTTTCTCTGACTTCCTGTTTTCAAGGTAGTGGTTCTTCACTGTGGTGAACACCAGTAACTAAAGAATCTTCAAACATTTCTCCAAAGACTGCAAGACAATCCCCTGCCATGGTTTGTTGGCTCTGTGTGTGAGGGTGTTTCAAGGCCAGCTATATAACCTTCCACTAAACAATGATGGAAAGTTCAAATGAGCTTTAATAAAGTCTAGTTACTTCGTAGCTTTGGGAAAATAGCCAAGATACACACTGTAAGGAGTGGGTGAAAATGAACTAGCACAAAGAGCTTCTTCAAACTGCTTTATTTATAAATTTACATGGTGGATATGTAAACCAAGAGGCAGGCAAGTCTCTTTCTTTGTGACTGACCAGCAGCTATCGTGGCCCTGTCTCACAGCCTTAACTTGTACTGGGACTCTGGCAACCTCTCCAGTGCTAACAGCCAAGCTCCCTCCTCCCACAGGCAGACTCATTCCCCCTCTTTGCATTTCATCTTTACCACTACTATTTCTGTTCTAGTTTCTTCCAGTTTAGAGGTCAGAATTCCAGGATTTGCTTTGTGTTAATCAAGGAAAACGTCAAGAAAAATACTTCTACAAATATATAATGCTCACAAGGGAAAAATCTCCAAAAACATAATTAACCAAGATGTCAGCATCTACATCCTCCGGGATCCAGTCTCTTTAGACAAGTCATGTCAACACCATGAGTAAACCTTGCTCACATATGAGTGACAGTATAATCACACCATAGAAATCAGGATGATTAAGTTTTGCTATCTCTGTATCTCATTTTTCCTTCTGTAATAATGTTAACAGTAATTCCAGGTCCTCTTTAATTTTGTAAAATTCTGTATTAAAAGTATCAGAATTCCAATTTTGGAGTTTCCCAACAGCAATAGCCATAGTCTGTAATACACAGCAAAATCACTGGCTAAAAAAAGAAAACACTACCACCAACTGCTGTTTTGAAATCATTCCTGACTACAAAGTCATGCTGGAATGTACTTTATACCAACTAAAATATATTGTAGCTACAGTCTTACACCTTACTAAGCCGGTAAAGAAACTTCCCTGGGGGGCATACGTGAAGTTTGACATACTTTTTGTAACTATGCTGAAGGCTCAGTTATGGGGCTTTCTGTGATGTCTCACTGTAAAAACTAATTACTCCCAGAGTCAGTGCAGACTCTGTTTCTCTAGGACATTTCATGCAGCTCATAGAAGCAAAAGTTCAGCAATTGTAACACTCATATAGTGCACAGACTTGGACCAAGCCAAGGATTTAAACACACCTTAGACATAGTTTGTTTGCCTGCAGTAGTCCTGTCCTTTCTCTTAAGGCTGTGTCCATATACCTGATCTTAGCAAGAGCATTTTGGTACGATGGACACACAATTTTAGAAAGAAATGCAATGAGGGTGCTTCAGCTATCACAGATGCATTGAGAACTCGCTCCCTTTGACACACCCATTCACAGCCCCGTAGGGCTGCAACCATTACAGAAGTAACCCCTGCTGCTCAAACAAATGAGATATATATTTACTATACACACACACACACAGCCCTTGGGTGACAATGGCCATGAAAAATGCATTTTGTTAGACTCCTGGAACTGATGAGTAGAAAAATAATGTAGAAGGCACAACTGTTATCCCTAACCACAAAATGCCTTGGGGCAGTTGCAGTCACAGTGAGAGTCTGTTAAAAGTATGGTCATTTCCCCAAAACACGGTTGAGTCTCCACCATGTGAAATTTCAAAAGCTTTTTGTCACTTTGGACACACAATTGTTATTTTCTTCTCTGGATTAACGCTAGATTTTTAAAAACAAATATTTGAAGCAGATAACCAAGCTACAGGAAGGTAATTGATAAACAACTGAATTTTGTCACTTCTAACCCACTTTGTTCCAAGAACTCATCAGTCAGCCCTAAAGAAATCTTAGAAAGTCAGAAGCAAGCACGCTTGGCATAAAAGCTCTCCAAATTTCAGTGAGAGATCAGTGCAGTTTTCCCTCTGCTCAGCAGGGCTGTGCCCAGATACAGTCCATGTTAGCTGCTGCTTCAGCTCCTGTGAGCCCCAGCACGCAGCTGTGCGCTGGGGGTTCACCCCCTGCCCCCGCCCTCCTTGGCGCTGCAGTCTGGAGCCGAGCTGGGAGAGCAAACTACGCTTGTAACAGCGCTCACACTGTCGACTGAGCTTCACCAGAGCCCTTCTGAATTCCCTGTGGTAGTTCTGTTCTTAAACTTCATTCTTTAATGATCTACAGTTCAGTTTGTATAGATCTGGAACTGCCCTTTACAACAATACACAGCTTTCCGTGATTGTACAGACCAGCACAACTGAGATTACATTACCAAAACATCTCTGGTAACACTTAAAATAATAAAAGTATATAGATGCAGGAAAGCTGTTAGCTAGCTAGCAGAAGAGTGCTTGCTGTCTGAAGCATAAACTTAACAATCATAAGTGTTTTCATTCATAAAAAAAACTTACTTGTTTCTGCTAGACAGAGCTTCAGCAAACATAATCCAAAAGTTGCCCATAAGGAGAAGTTGGCCATTGTTTTCTTGGAACTGTTTTGCAAAATCCAAAGATCCTTTCAAGCTGCAGAAAGAAGAAAAGCCCCGACGCTTGTTAAGCCTGCAGTCAATGAGTCTGAAGTTTGCTGCACTTTTTATTCTGAAACGAACTGAAGTCATGACATAACTGGGAGGGTGGAGCTCCATCAAGTCACACCCATAGTGCAAAAGAAGTTATCCAGCAGAAGGGGAGTGGCCGAGAGCTAGTACGGACTAAGCAGGGACACTTGACTTTCAAAGAGGCACTAAACCTTCTCTTCTTACACAAGTCCAGTCAAAAGTTATTGCGTTTGTAGAAAAATTGCATAATCTCTCCTGAGTTAGCTCAGAAATGCACTGTTTGGTGTAAGCTTTCCCTCCTGCATTTTAAAATGTCTTCATCATTGCAAATCAAGTGAATATAAAGCACTAGAGTTTTTGAACCCTCGTGAGGCATCTATAACAGCCTAGATGTTTCCCAAAAATATTTTGCTGCTGTAGTCCTATCTCACCATTTTCTGGCTTTGCAGTTCAATTTAGAGAAAGTGAAATGCCTGCTCTGCAATGAAGCTTTCTGCAGTGTTTTTGTTCATTGCTGGAGGATAACCTCATTCAGAAGTTGAGTTGAGGCAGTTCAGTTTCCCACAGCCCATTCTACCCTGGACTTCTCTGCACAAGCTTCTCTGACAAGAGCAGTGAATAATGCCAGTGCCAGCAGTGATACCAAGGACGAAGGCTGATATTTTATTGATGGCAGGAGGCACAGAAGGAATTATTGCTCCTATTCCCGATTCACAAAGCAGAGAAACAGGATGAAAAGGTACAAGATCTCAATGTTCAGACAAGGTCTCAGTTCCTGAGGGACATGTGTTCATTGCAGTATATGCTTTTGTTTGGCTCTTCATGAAACCCCTGGTGAAAACCTCAAGGCCTCTGCAGATAAGCCAAAGGCTTATCTTGTGTGTGCCTTAGCGATTTCCTGTGGTGGGTCCATGCACTGGCTTCTCTTCAGAGCTGGAAAATTGCAACAGTGGTTTGTGTGCCATGGATGAGGGGCTGTTCAGTGATCAGCAAAGCCAGCACATCTCACCTTTAACACCCAATGTGTATCAATGACGGACAGCCAGAAATGCCCTGATTGTGGTTTCACTGGCCAAATCTGAAATGAATAGTCTTATCTCAGATTACCACTTTGTCCATCTTCCCACTTGAAAGAATCTTCTCATTAATTTAATCTCTGTTAACACAAACAATGGAAAAATACAGATAGGTCTTTCCAGCCACAGGCACAAGAAGGTCATGCCAAGAGATTTTCAGGACTTTGCCTTTTCTTTGCCTAGAGATGGCTGGCTATCCTTTCCTCAACCAGACAATTTTTTAGCAACAGGTTCTAACAAGCTTTTCCTACAGGTCTAGAATATCTGATGAGACAAAGTTAAAGTGAAAAATCTTTCTTTAAAACACAGGGAATCTTTTTATTAAGAAGCTAACAACATGGAAATTACAGATAAAACACATTTTCTTTAGTGAATATACTACTTCAAAAAAAAAAAAAGAAATGGCTTTAAAAGCAATTAAAAAGCAATCTCCTATACACCTCACTGTCTAAAGAAGAAAGAGAAATAGTTCTGTAAAATTCTGTACATCTATAATTTGTCATCGAAATACATGGATGAAGTTTAGTGGGATTTCAAATGCTGGTGCACAGTTAATGAATGTTTCAAATTTACTAAGTATATATTTTTCTTCAATTGCTAAATTACTTTTAAAACTCACATCCTATGGATGAAACAGAACAATTGAATATTTAATTAAAATTCAGGTAATTCTGAGTCTTATTTTTGGTGAACATAAATTGCCTCTATGTTAATATCCTGTATTCATAATTACATAGAATTAAAAAAAATGAAAATATGGGTTTTTTTGGCACAGGAAAAGGGAGAATAACGTCCATTTTAGGGACAGAGGCAGAGTCTTATTTTACCAGGAGTGGAAATTTCTAGTCTCTTCATGGTCTGAAGTTTCTAATTCTAGCCCTTCTGACATCTGATTATGAATAGGCTGTTTACTATATACCAAAATATTACTTGTTATTCATCTTAGTCTTTTCAGTACTTCTGCATGTGTCTGGTGGGGGGTGGCATCCTACTTCGGAAAGATTCTCTCTTGCTTGTTGCCCTATAAAATTGGGCTAAGATTAGGCACATTTAGACCAGGTGCATGGGGGTGCTAGTACCTAATGCAAAAGGAAAAGACAGATCCATACAAGAAAAGTAATTGATCATGGTACATTTTTTCACATGATAAATCGAAAAATGGTTAATGAACTGTATGTGTGTGACGTGAGTTTGTCCATTCCACATTCCATCTGCCTGTTTACATGTCAGCCTAGGACACACGTGCATTCCAGCAAAAAAGTGACATACAAATATTTCCTTCTTTCCCACACAAACATGATCAGCTTATGCCAGTTTCAGGTAGACAGCAGTCCAAATTTAGCCTGGCTGCAGGGGCTAGTGCTGCCCAGGAAATTTAGGCAAAGGACATGTACCACTCTGGAAAAAGTGCTGGGTTTGGGTTTTGTTTTTTGGTTTTGTTTTGGGGATTTCTTTGTGAGAAATACATAACTTTTCCTTTAGTTTGGGAAAATCTTAGTACATAGGAACAGAAAAATCCTGACTCAAATCTCCAGCTGAAGAAAGGCAGCACAGCATCACTTTTGAGCCTATCAGGACAGTTAAATATCTGAGGTTTGAAATTTGCTTACTTTGCTGGCAACAAGCAGCTAAACTACTGGCATCAAAAATTTGTAAAATGATTAATGCATTTTGTTTTCAAAAGAGAATGAAACAATAAGACTAAAAAGAATAAAACCCCAGCATTTTAGAGAAAGTGTTTTTCTGTGATGCATTTGACACAGCAAATACTGAATTTGTGACGGTAAAATACAGCACAGGAACACCAAAATAACTCATTTGTGATTTTATCCCATGTGTGAACTGTAGCCAGCACTAATTAAATTTTATAAAAATCCTGTTAGGGAGTACATACGTTGGAACCCTAGAAAAGAAACATGCATGACTTACAGTGATATAAAAAGAGTATTTTTAGCAAGAATCCCCACAGAGGATGAAATTCTGGCCTAGCTGAACTGAAAGAACAAAATTCCACTGAATTCAGTGGGGCAGCTTCTCCCTAAAATAAATATTTGGATTTTATTTTGCAGACAGACAAGAAAATGGATGTACCTGAAAGAACCTGTACTTATGATAGAAGAAAAGATATCAGTGGAGATTGATTTTGCTATTAAATGGGACTAATTGAAGGAAGGGTAGAATGAAATTTGGTTTCTGTGAAAATAGCTGGCATTTGTTTTATGAAAACCAGAAATTTCTAAAAAATGGAGCTCCTATTTTTTTCCCCCATTATCAGCAGAAATACCTTCTTTTTAAGTAAAAAAATAATTTTCTGAACATATTTTGGTATATATTTCAAGCTTGTTATGGGGAATTGAAGAACAGCCAGTCTTGGTGAATACAAAAAGCACAAATGTCATTAGGTAATTCTGGTCATGGCTGTGTGTATTTTGTGTAGACTACAGGTGATCTGTGAGCCTGGCTGAAAATCAGATTTGGAGGAACAGGGAGGATTTTATACCCACTTATCTGTAATATCAATAAAATATGCTATTTTTAATAAGATTTCCTCCATGTCCCTAGACTGCAATCTGGTTTCCTGCATTTTAGACTGGATTCAATTTCAGAGTAGATTTAATTTTCATTATCAATCCTGAAAACAGGTTTTGTAATGGCAACGGTTGTAAATGTTCCAGTGTGGCAAATTTTGAAGTGCACACTTGTCTTGGGCTTTGAGTGCTGATGGGAAGGCAAAAGAAGAGCCTGTGCCGGTCTAAGCAAGAAAAGCTGCTCCTTTGGCTGGAGGGCAAAGCACTCCCTTGGGAAGTTGAGCGCCCGGTTCTACTCCCATCAACCTTTTGTTCCTAGATGTAATTTACAGCCTGTGTCCTGCAGAGAGTTAGGAAGATGAACAATGGCTCCTAGTTGTTTACTTCTGAAAAAGGCAGCAACCCAGATTGGCACCTACTGTGTGGATTCATCAGCCTGTTTTACTGGTTTGCCCCAGATCCCTAAACAACTCACTAATCCAACACAGGCAAAAACCTTAACAGCCGGGATGGCTCAAGGAGGCTTTAAGGAATTCTGTGTCAGACCATGTGGTCCCATCATTTTTCTTGTTCCAGCGCCATCGCAGTGCACGTAGTCCCTGGCTGACCCACACGTCTCAGCAGTGCACGGGCAACAAATCACGGTCCCAGGCCCCAGGGACAGCTCTAACACCACTGTGCCCACTTTGTTACCACGCTGTTGGTGGAGATGGAGCAGGAAACCTGCAGCCAGCAGGGCCAGCAGCTGTCCGAGCCCCAGCAGAGACACAGAATGCATTCGTGACTGAGTCACCAGCAGCTGTGCAGGGCTGGGGGTGGAGGAATATGGGGGAAACCGAGGGGAGGTGTTCTCTGGAGGTGATTTCTGTCTGTGCCCCTTCTTCCCAGCACACATTACGCAAGAATTCCCTGGAACTGATCCATCCGAGTGTGAGCTGCCCTCTTTATGCTAAGCATTCTCTATTCCCACTTCCATTTCTTTCACTTGCAGTTGGTCAATAGGTAAATCAAGCTTATACTAAGTCATCTCCTGGATGTACTTTTTCTTCCCCATGTCTTTCCATTTGCTTCCTTTTGATTTTTCTTCATGACTTTTTCTTCTTGACTTCTCTCTCTCATCTCCACTAATTTCTCCTTTTTCTCAGCCCCCATCCTTTCTCATCCATCTTCCCTTCCATGCAACACATAGGAATTATTACATCAAACATATAAAGCCCCAGAAGAGCAGGTGAGCTTTACAAAAGGCAAACATTCAGGCAACTTAGAAAACACTTCATATTTGCATAACCAGATTGTTAACTGTTTCATAAAGATAGATAAATACTTAGGGGCCCTTGTGCGTAATATGGACCCGACCAGAGCCGTTCAAAGTCAAGGGAGGTTTTCCACTGATTTTGAGGAATTTTGAATCGAGGAAGCTGTGAACAGTGTTTGATTTAGTCCCAGTATCTATATTATGATAACTCCGTGTACCACATTACGTGTTTCTCCTGTATATATAAAATCTGAGAAGATAGTGGGGTTACATCAGATTAGTAGCCACTGATAAAAGATTTTACTATCTAAAGAAAGTAAATGCTGAATTTTAGCTAAAACAATTTCTGTTCACACCAGATCCATTTGTGCCACTCTTGCCACAGCCACATAGAACAGATCCACATTTAGACAGTGTCTTAAACATAGCAGTGTGGGAATGAACAGCTAAGCCTATCTTTTTCAGTTTCAAAGAGCACTAAAACCAGACCTGGTCCATATATAAACAGAAACTTACTAAATTTAAGTAGTCTCCCTGTTAGTCAGTTTTATGATCCCTTTGAAAGGTGGAAGGGAAGGAAAAGCATCCTAATTTTAGAGCATAATAGGCATGTTTGTTTCCAGAGGCAAAGGTTCCAGTTGTTTCCAGTGTGGCTCTAGGAGGGAAGGTGCAGGTGTGCACACATCATAGGATGAACAGGGTGAGGAGGCTGACAGGCACAGCAGTGCTGGGTTTTGAAACTCTGAACTCACTGGGTAAAATACAACCAAAGCAGTCTGCCCCTCTTGTACATTTCTGGGGAATGCACTGCTACAGCAGTAGCATCTTCCTCAAATGGGCAGTCCTTTTGCTTTGTTGGATGCGCAGCCATCAACAGCAAACAGCAGTCCCCCTAAACCCTGTTAGTTATGCGGGTTAAACAGGAATTAATGAACTGGTGCAACAGCAGCAGCTTATTTCCTAAGATTTGATCCTTTCTGCCTGGGCATAGTCAGACAAAGCCAGGACTGCTGTGTCCCTGAGCTCAACTGGAAAACAGGGAGCATGAGGAAGTGTTTCAGGTCCAAGTGGCACTAAGTGCCCCTCCATGGATGGAGAATGTGTAAGTCAGGAAACTCGTCCCAGTTTTCCCCTTGGAGCTTAATTTCTGAGCTCTACATAATCTGTGTTGGAGTTGTCAAATAGTAAAACCTACGGCTTCTGAGGGAAGTTCCCTTCTCTGTAGTGTAAACAAGCACAAGAAGGTAATTCTGGGTGACTGAAGGCAGGAGGTTTGTGTGAGGCTGGGACAAGAGGCATAGAAAATACATTTCATAAAATTAGTGAGACAGAAACTCCGGTTTTGCACATCTCCATGAGCCTGAATTTCTGCTATAGAAATAGGTAAGGGAGGAGCTGAGTGCTATTACAAGACAATGAGTTTTTCTTAGAACTGGGAATTGTCACACTAGACTGCACATCCATTGCCTACTTAACAACTTGGCTTAAGAAACAATGAAAGCCAATATTTTAGAAACTAAAAATAAACACTCATTTGGGGTGTTATTACATAGTGGGCAAAAGTTCAATTATGGATTAAGTTTCTTTCATTAAAAAGAAATTTGTACCTAAAACAACACAGCTGTGTTTAAGAATATATTTTTCTTACTGGCCAAAATTTGATTTATTTGCTTTGTCTTTTCTTTAGTAATATCAAATGACAATAATTAACTAAATTTAAGAAAAAATATTACTTTCAATATGATTTTGAAAATGTGCTTGCATTCAGTTGCAGTCCTTTTAGGTTACTTTTTGAGGGAGGTTTGACAGGATCTACCAGCAAGAGATATTAGCCTGGCAGAAATTCTATACAGAAAAGAAAGAGAAATTCAATGTTCTATGCACTTGTACATTACAAAATTTTCACTATGCTGCTGTATTTACATAAATACAATAATCATCAAATTACACTGTATGACATGATTGTTGTTACTAACCAACCCCATATCATCTTTAGGCTCCTGAATACTACTTTTTCAATAATTTGTGCTGCATTGATAATGAAAGATTTGTTCAGGAGTTCACCAGATTTTTCAGAATAGTGCATGTCTAAAATATTTGCAATGTGTTCACAAACGTTTAAGTTGCAGAAATGTACAACTGGCAGTAAATAAAGTATTATGAGTTACTAGTTCACCTCTAAAACATCACTTACATTGTCTAATTATTTTACTGAAGTGTTGGAAGAATTAAGCAGGTCATGTCTGAACAGCTTTTTGAACAAGTCAGATCTGGAAAACTACTAAGACTCCTTCAGATGTTAAAGTTTCAGCCAACTTCCACTGAATTTACAAGAAATTATCTATGTCTGAGTCATCTGAGATTTCAAAGATATATGAGAGCAAATTCAGTGATACACAAATAGATATGAGAACTAGCAAGAGAATCTGTAGTTTATCTGCTGTCCATTGTACTTGAAGTCTCAGCAGTAAAAAGTCCCTCTTCCTATCTTTTGGAAGATACATTAAGATAAAGAAGTTTATACACATAAAGATTTAGTTGCGATTCATACTCCCCTCTGTTTGTTTTCTATAACCAACCCTTCCATAATTGTTGCAATAATTTAATGAAAATTTTCCCTAGGGGAATGGGTAGAGAGGCAGAGATAAAAGAAGGAATAAAAAACTCTTCTATTAGTCTGATAGATCTGGTACTATAATAAACTCCACACACCACTATCTAGCATGCAGGAACTGCTAGACAATACCACAAAAGGAGTATCATACTAAGCAGTTTTTAGGGAGTCTTGAGACAAAACAGAACATGTTGAGTGCACTCCTGCAAAGATTCTCTCCCATATACAGGAGGAGAGTCACTGCTTGGTATTAGCTAGCCCAGGAAGGATAGATCTACATCAATATCAATGTCATCTCTTACAAATATATTACTCCCTAAGTGATGAATTATACAAGGCATATCTCAAGGGGCATAGATGTGAGATAGACAGGCTATGAATGTTCAAGAGTCTAGTTCAAATACAGATATAACGATACTAAAGCTTATCTTGACTATTTAAGGATTCCTTTTTAACTTCTCCTCCCATATTCAAATTCAGTTCTTCAATCCCAGTCTAGCTAGTTTTTCCTCTCTTCTTAATCACACAGTTCTGTACAGACAGATATATCCGAAACACAGTTCACATGGCCCAGTCCTTGCTGAACTTAGCAATTCCAGAATACTTTGCACTTTTTCTAGCTTTGGAGAACTAACTGAAGCACTCAAAGAAACCTGAGAAACAAAAATGTAAAAATACAGCATACAGTGCTAGTCACATGCAGCCAGAAGCCCTCACTGAATGCCCAAGGAGGTCCAGGCTGCATTTACCTGCTATAAACATTCTAACCACAGCTGCTCATGGATATTTGGTCCTCTGGGTGTCTCTCAAGCAGTGGCGTTGAAGTTTATCCATTTTGCTTAGCCAGAGAAATGTTAGGCCAGAGAGAGAAATTGAACCTATGGCTGATGGCTTTGTTTGACACTCTTGTGTGAGAATTGAGGTCCTCCTTTCTTCAGGCAGTTTAGAATGTATTTGCACATCTGCATAGCAAAGGCAGCTCCAGCCTGCTGTCAGCTGAGCCTTCTTAGAGCTGAAAACATTGTAGCCTACGTGGTTTGGCATTACACATGAGCTAATTAGCCTTGCAGATAAACCTAACCAGCTAGGACCAGCTATGCTCTGGTAGTGATCTGTGGCTTTCAGGAACTCATGTCTTTACACAGGTTGTAATTACAACATGTGGAAGTACCAGCTGGGTACAGCTCTTCGCCCTCCTCTTCTGTAAACTGAAGTCATGTCCCTCGTCCCTTGAGGTGAGCTTACCTAAGGAAGACATCACATTGCTAGATTTAGTCACAAGTCATTTGTAAGACTGCTTGTGGCCTGTCAAATAAGACAGAGCATATGAAAGAAACTGTCTGTGCTTTCCCCACATCCCTACTTTTCTTCCTTTGTCAAGGATCTGCAGGATTTCAGATTTTGGTGGTATGGATTTTGTCTGAAGCCTAAATCAGTAACAGATTTAAAGCCTAAAGCCAACAGATTCTAAAGCCTATTCAGTAACAGAACTTGGTCTTGCCAAATAAACTCTTTGCCAAGCAGGAAGTCTGGCCAATCAAGACTAGGAAAAATTTCTCCTGAGGCTTAAGTGGAGTAAGCGGTAAAATTCAGACAGGAAAGAAATAAATCTGAATATTAGGAAGGTCCTGTTGTGAGACCAGCTGCATAGTGGAATAGCTTTTAAGACCATGCAGAAGCCCTTAAGCCCTTGCAGAAGAATAGGTGAAATGACTGAACCTTTTTAACTATGACTGTGATTCACTTAAGGGGATCCCACATCTCAAGTGTTATACTTGGAACATCTGAACAGTCACTGAAACCAGTACTAGGAATTAATCACATCGTGGCAGGATTTGCCACTCCTCAGAGCCTTTGCTGCAGACAAGGGGTGCTTTTGGTCACACAGCTTTCACGCTGAAACCCAGCTAGTAGCTTCCTCTCTTTCTCGAAACACAGGTTAATTACTTTATGGGAAAGAACCTTTGTATTTTAACCTATCTCTTCCCTATTCATGTTATTAACTATCTCTCAGACATCCTGGGTTTTTCGTTTGTCAAATATCCGTTTTAATATCTCTGACAGATGGGATATTATCAATAGGTAGCAAATTACTAGCTGAAAAATTAGGAATAGTCTGAGTATGAATTTATGAGATTAATTCTTAATAGTCTCTTACTTTTTTAGTCCAACAGGAACACCAACTTATTTACTCCACTCGGTGCCATTGTCGTGGAAAGACGGCATTATGCTCCTGGCTCTGCAATGCCATTAGAGCCTCACAGGATCAAGATCTTAGAATAATTTCTACTCCCTCACAGATTCAGTAATTGCTTTTAACACAAGAGAAAACGTGGGCTGATGCATGACTGAATGGAGAGTTAAAGACACAGGCATTGTAAAGAGAAAGATCTATACAAAAAAGAGTTCTCGTAAAGAGTCATATAGTGATCTCCTAGGTCAAGTACACTCTCGTTGCTGTGCTATTACACATTCTTCAGTGCTTTGCATGCTGAGCTATTATGGTAGGCAGTGCTAAAGAATATTGGATTTAATAACGGTGCAGCTCTGGCTTGTTTCAGAAATTCTTGTGAGTGGAATGCTACAGAGCGAAAGAAATTATAGACAAGAGAGACACAGAATTTGAAACAAGGGAATAAGGACTGGGCTGAACACATTCTTTTCTGATTAGAATTATTCTAATGTGGTCAGTGAATAATTTCAGAACTGCATCTCAGAAACATGAAATATAGAATGATCTCTTCCTATAAATATGGTAATACAGTAAGGGAAAATGATCTGCCAGGAGATATGTTCTTTGTCACTGAAAATATCAAGTCTAGAAAGATAGAGATGAAGCAAAATGTACTCATATAAGGTCCTTCAGATGAGTCTTTACAATGCTCATTCACGTGCCCAATTTCTGCCATGCCACACTGACCACACAGGCAACACCGAAGCATCTTTATAAATCTGAGAGTCACAAGACAAGTTATAGAAAATCGGAGGGGAAAAGGCAAGTTACAGGAGAAGTTCACATGATGGTGCCTCCTTTTCCCAGAGACAGACGACAGGCTGACACAGCAACACTGTCCTCAGCCTTTCTTTCCTATAGGCAGAGACTCAAATTCATCAGATTTTTTGTTCCTACCTGTGCCTTCCCTATTTCTAAATAGTCCCAAAATGAGCCAGAATTTAATCTTATCGATACTTAGGTTTTGGATCCTGAATGTAAAAACTTCAGAATGGATTTGTCCCCTTAGAGGTAGAAAAGTAATTTTTGAGTAGAGATTCCTTTTCCATGTCAGTGTAAAAATACCTTTTTCCCAAGACAAGCACCATTTTTGACAGTTTGAACCCTTTCAGCATTTTGAGATCTGGGTACTCTCTGTCAGCCAGCCTTCAAGCTGTCTGAATGGCAAGCAGTCTGAATTCAGATGTTCAGCCCACCTTCAGAAAAATTACAACCAACCCAAATGGCACACAGATATATCTCTTGATGACATCAAACTTAACAATAAAAGGAGAATAAGACACAAATTAAATTCTTAAAATTTTTGTCTGTTGCATGCTGGAAGTATTAAAATCAAGGAGCTTATTTTCCCCATTTCATTTGTAAAGTTTAGCTTTGGTTAAGATTAAAAATCTATCCCTCAGGCTAAGCACTTACACCATGGACCATGTTCAGTAAATCAACTTGATTCACCAGGCCAAATACTATATTGACTTTTCTCCCTATGTATACCCTAAAACCTGACAGATTTCAGAGGGGAAAGGAAATCCCAAAGTCACAAGAATTTCTATAAATCTCAGTTTGCCTTCTCTGTTAAACCAAAGACATGAGAGAGTTTGCATCTCTAAAGAATGCTATGAGGTGGAAAGAGGTGCAAACTAGAGGAGATGTGCAAAGAAGAGAAATGGTGAGCCTGGAGAGAATTCAGAAACCTGCTATAAGACAAAGTCTCAAGTCAGTTACAAGGTCTGGAAAGGAGACACCAGCCATGATATGGACAGAGAATTCACTTCCACCCAGCAATTAAGACAGCTGTCTCAATCAGTAATCATTTGTGTGTAACCACCTCCTACTCATCCTAGTTCTGGATAAACAAAAATTCACTTATTACTTTTGTTTTTTAATTCAGCATCAAACATATTTGCTTACTTATTTTTGAAGGCTTTTGAATTGGAATCAGAAGCCATCTGTGGGGTTTATAAATAAACTCCAGTTTCCAAAGGAACAAACATCTTTTTCTCAACTTCCACCTTAGTCCAATCATTTCTTTCTTCTGCATGTGGCTACATGAAGAGTGAAGGAAAGTCATAAATAACATGCCAGGTATTTTGCAATGAACTCTCTCAATTAGTCAATAAATTGCACATCAGATGGGAAGCTGCAGAACAGTGTGTTACACTAGGTTTGGGCTTTTTTGCCAGGTTTTTTTTTTTAGTTAGGTTTTCATTTGTTCAATTATTTGTGTGGTTTTTAGTTACAATTTACTTTAAACTTGAAGAAATCCTCAGCATCCTCTTAAGGGAGACAAGGGTCTCAGCTATGCCAGTAGATTACAGAAAGTGCCAAACTGGCGTTCAGGGATTGGTTGTTTTAAATATTGCTCTGTATTTCTGCACAGTTGCTATGCTGTTTGAATTCCTATGGAACTACTAATGGTGCTTCATTTTTGTGGAGGCATTTCTTTTAAAGGAAGATAAACTGTAGCAGGAATATAATTTCTGATTTGGTTGTACGTGTTCATCACATTAATTATCCATTCAAAAAAAAAAGGTTAAAAAAAAAGTTGTGATACCAGGTTTCCTTTTATCTATTTTCATTTTGAGATGTAAAAGAAGTCTGAAACTTCTACACTAGCATGTAATCATCCAACTACAATTGTATATTCTATATATATTTCTAACACTATGTATGTGTTTGTGTGTGTGTATGTGTGTGTGTGTAAAACAAGAAACTTTATGAATCACCCATCACATATTTAAAGAGCAAAACTACAAGAAAAACATAAAGAACAAAACAGCATGAAAATCCTGAGGGACTTTAATAGAATCTAGCTACGGCATTAACCCAAAACAAGGAAACCTTTCTCTATATCTGTTGTGAATCCTGATTTAGGATCCTGCCAGCTATGCCAATTTGAAAAATTGGGTTAGGGGTGCTCAAAGAACCAGCATGAAAGTGATTAGCAAAAAAGGTGTTAATAGAAATTTATAAAAATGTGACTTAACAAAGCTTGATGGCAAGGTTCAATCTCTTTCTTCCTACATGGATGAAACATAGAAAGGAAAATTGATTTAACTTTGATTTAGAATGATTTACACAAAGACAAAAGATGCATAAGGGTAAGGGAGACTCTCTTGTTGAGTCACAAGGTTCAGAGTAGACCTCTGTGCTTTCTAACTCCTGATGGAATTTAGGTGTGGCTTGTATAACTCAAGTAATTATAATGATATAGTCTTTATTTCTGCCAATGACTCAAAATACAGTGAAATAAGTTTTCCTTTATAACACCACATTACTGCATTTTTCTGCAGTCAGCAACTGAGTGTTTAGCACAGTGGGAGAATATCCCTGTGTCTCAAGGTCCTCTGTCTGTCTCACTGAAATCTGTAATGCCACAGACCATATTAACTACAATAGAAGCACATGTTTGGGGTGTTTTTTTCCAATGTCTAAAACCTGCATTCTTGTGCAGTGACTCTTCTTAACAACTCACTGAAGAAACTCCTGACATCTCATTATTTTAATATTTGAATTTCCCCTTTCTACTCCCTAAAAGGCCCCTTTCCCCACCCTCACCCCGTGACAAGTAAGAGTAATCTCATCACTTCTATCACAAAAAGTACCCAAAATTCTTACCTAAATTTAAGAAGTCAGTGTGTCATAATTTTTCAGTCTTTAGTTAGGTTTTACAAAGTTCTTGTTAAGTCATTTTTTCTCTGGCACGATGTAGGCTAAAAATTGAGACCATATAAGTTCTCTTTGAAAAATTCTTTAAAATTTTAAATAGATGTGTTCAACAATGAGCTACCCATATTCTCTGGTGTTTTCACACAGTGAGCAATTTTGCATGTGATAATCCTCAAGATACCTGCAATGACTGATAGCAAATCAGTGCAGGTACTGGATACAGAGACATGTTCTGTCACATTCCCTCTTGAGTGCAAGTTCCTGTGTTAGTGTACAGTCATCAATGGCTCATGAGCCTGGCTCATCAAGTGCCTATTTCATACTCCAGGCAGCTTCATTTATTCATAACTGCTTCTCACAAACTCTTGATGACTGCACATATTGTTGAAACTAAAGTGCTCAAGACAAAAAGAAATTCCCAAAGAGAAAGCCAATTGTTTGCCTGCTAAAGAATGTCTGAAACACAACTCTTTGATCCCTTTCGTAATATCACCCTGTACAAGAAGATACTGTACTTCCTGCCTGTACTTCCACTCATTCAACAAAGGTATTCAACAATTTTTTTTTAACTCTGATTTTCTCATTGGATTAATGAGAATTATATCAAAAGAGGGGGGGAAAAAAGAAGCTGAATTAACATGTCATTTCAGAGAAACTTTCTACCCAGTTTGTTGCCCTTTTGTCTTCCTGATTAAGGAAAAAGCAAAACAAAATATTCTTTCATGTCCTCACTTTCCTTTAGAGATATACATAGGAGTATATCTTTATGATTTGGGATGCTTGTAAATATTATTGAATAGTATGAGATTGAATCCCTCCTTTATCACTATGTTCAAAATAATTTTTTAGGAAGACCATTTTTTTCCCCACTGTATTTTCTCACTGCACTTCAGGGCATACACATTTACTATATTTGCACAGAATACATGATCAGAGAGGGAGTTACTGATGCTGATGAGATTATTTCCCCCTTCACTTAGCAGAGTGTAAGAAGTATACTCCCAAAGCAGGAATGACTGCAGCTTTTCCACCACCAATGAGATCACAACCATAACTAAAGAATTTCCTTTTCCATTGCATACAACATTCTTTCATTTTATTTTATTATTTCCCCAATTCTTCTGGCCTAAAACACAAAACCTGATCATAAATTATCTATTTCCCTGAACACTTTAAGCAAAGTGGTTCTAATCCCTCCTACGAATCTCTTAGGTTAGAACTATGTATTTTAAAGAATTTTGCAATTCTGACCTAGAAATTGAACTGCTTGTATGCTTATAAGAATATATGTTTACATTTATATTCCCATTTATGAATATTCTGATCTTAATGGAAGAAATTATTAGATTAAACGGGGAAGTAAAGCAATGATGATCAGTGCAGAAATGTTTATGTTAAGCCTAACAGTTTCTCCTTCAAAGGGTAGGCCTAGATATTCATCTGTGCAATGCAAACAAAACCATTCCTCAAAAATGGATTTTCTCATTTGATGAGATGTAGTTAAAATATTTATTCATCAGTTCTCTCTTATTATGTTGGCCAGGAAAAGGAATTTATATTCTACTGCAATTAGAAATAACTGGATAGGTCCGTATTGCAAAAATCCTTCACAGGACTTTTGAAGGGAAGCAAATAAATCATTTTGTGCTCTATGCTGATGTATGTGGCCCCATTGTCTTGAGAGGGAGTGCACATAGTGACAATAATTTCACAGCATTTGAGAAAAAATTTCAGACATTGAGACTTGATTTCCTACACAATCAGTCACAAAGGGAATGACAATAATAATAGTCCAGCAAAGAAGTATCTGACAGTCTTCATACCTTTTTCCTAACAGCCTACATTAAGCAAAACTGAATTAATTCAGTGACTAAGAATGCAACCATTGCTTTAAAAACTCTCAGGAACAAACCTGGTCCTTCCACAGTAAGATGTCCTTCGAGTTAGCTGGTATTTTTTGAAATAACAAAATTCAGTAATGATTTAAAAATTCAGTATGTTGTCCACTGAGCCCTTGATAACCTTTCTTATATTCATTTCAGGAAGAACAACAAACAAGCCCATAAAAATTTGCTTAAGCCAAAAATAACAGGCTTTACAGGGAAATCCAATGTTTGCACCAATTCCATCATACATTTTTTGGTCTCACAAATAAAGTGGTTGCCACCCAGGAAAACCTCCCTTTTAATATATACACCCATCTGGACTCCTGAATTGAAGAACAAAAGCTTCATAAGGTTTTAGTCAAAACAGTTACCCAAAAGGGCAGGACCAGCAGAAGTACTGCTGCCAAGCAGCTTTCATAGTCTGTATGGCCATATTTTTGTTTTCTATTATGTTTGTTTAGCACTCTTGCATAATATAAATAGCGCTTGTGCGTGATACTGACACACTCTTTTCCTGGAACATTATTAAAGCAACGAGTTGAATCAATTGCAGTAATTGCATCATATTTGCTTTCAGTATGGTAAACTGAAGTAATTTGAAAGACCATATTGCCAATTGAACAGGAGATTATATGTAAGGCTTTCTTTCAGATCTTTCTAGCAGCAGATCTCACAGGAGCATTAGGACCTTTCTATTCGAAATGTAAAAGATTATGAATGAAAATAATCTCTACTTACTGAAAATAATCTTACTTATGCTGGATTTCATAGTTTCTGTGTTTCTTCAGACTAATTTATGATATCTTGTTTATTTTCACATCTCTTGCTGTCAGTGAATGCATAATAAATTGCTCCTTGGTCTTGATATATGACTGCTGATTTTCTGTCCATCGTTAGTTATGTATGTTGGTTTGGGCAAACATATATTAGCTTAAAAATTTGTTCAGCTTTAATTGTCACTGAATTAAATACTAGGAAAAGGGAATAATTTTCCATAAAGCCAAGATGTGTTAATGGACACAGCACTGCAGTTGTGGCCTCACCAGGGCTGAGCAGAGGGAAAGGATTGCCTCACCTGATCTGCTGGCAATATGTTGCCTGCTTTAGCCCAAGACATCATTACCTTCTTAGTAGCAAAGCATCCTGGTTTCAGCTGGGATGGAGTTAATGTCTTCTCAGTAGCTGTCACAGTGCTGTATTTTGGATGTAAAATGAGAATAATGTTGATAATACACTAATGTTTTGGGTTTCGCTAAGTCATGTTTATCTGAAGTCAAGGACTTCTCTGGTTTGTTTGTTTGTTTTGTGTCTCATGCTGTGCCAGTGAGGATGTACACAAAAGAAAAGAAACTGGGAGGGAGCACAGCCAGGCAAGGTGAGTCAAACTGGCCAAAGGGATGCTTCACACCACAGAATGTCATGTCCAGAATATAAATTGGGGAAAGGAGCAGGAAGGGGTGGGAGAGTGTTTTGGGTTCAGATACAGTGTCTGGTGTCAGTCAGTGAGTGGTGAGCAATTGTATTGTGCATAACTTTTTTTATCCTTTTCCATTATTATTATTATTGTTATTATGATGATGATGAATTATTATTCACTATTACTATTCTATTTTACTTTGTTTTCAATTAGAAAACTGTTCCTATCTCAACGTACAAGCCTTAGTTTTGATTCTCCTCCCCATTCCACCACGGTACAGGGGGCAGGGGGGCTGAGCAAGCGGCTGTGTGCTGCTTCATTTCCAGCTGGGCTTAGACCACGACACAAGGGCACATGACTCTCTCATGTTCAACTTGGTGACCACCAGGACCCTCAGGTCCTTTTCTGACAAGCTGCCTTCCAGCTGGGGGCTCACAGAAAATAAAAATTTTACATTTAACTTTGGAGCATCTACACAGCCCTTTTAGCCATTATTTTAAGAACAGCGTAATCCCGGGCTTTTCATTGCACTGGATACATATTGCACAAGTTTTGGAGTAAAACAGCTGGCACATTTGCAGCAATGAAGAGACAAAGACTCCTTGCACTGGAGGTTCAGAATGTCTATCTCAGTGTCTGTTTTACTCAGCTAGATCATATTTCATTACTGTAGTTATTATAGAATATAAGGCAGGTGAGTGTAAGCTTAACCATGCCTTCTGGTAGACAAAACAGCTTTCAAATTAAGATTCCAAGCAGTTTCCAGGACTCTTGAATTTAGCTCTGAATATGACTGGAAATACTACCATAGTTTGTATTTAGGATAGAGGTATCCTCTCATTTACTTAGTCTGCTCATCATTTTCAGTTTTTTGTTTCCATTGCAATTTATGGAGAAAACATTATGTGGTCTGAAGGTCAGTTTAATCTTACCTGGACTGTCAAACACTGCATCAAGCATCTACCACAATTAGTAGGAGACAGTCTGTAAAGCTACTAATATTTTGGTCTTGTTTCTGCAAGCAATTGGTGAAAAAGAATTTTAATGGTTCAGAACTAATAATGGAAAGTTATAGACTCGCTTCTAAAATAGTGCTGATTTTGCATTAGAAGCAGAGCTAATACTTAACTGAGCAAGACTTTGAGCAAAATGAAACAGCTGGATCAGTCTGGAACAATGTAATGTTGAAATAGGATGGGAAAACATGAAAATATTTACATTTGGAAGGAGGAAACAGAATGCAAATGTCACTGTGAAAATTTTTGGTTTAGAAGATCCTGTCATAGTCCTGAAAAAAAAAAAGGAAAAAAGAATAATAGTTCAGGTGTAAGTGTGGTCTAAGACAAAAATTAAACCATGTGTGTACCACAATCTCGTTTCCAGTTAGCTATGAATCATAGAAAAGAGAAATACACATTGCTGTTTGCTCTTTGTGGGATTCAGTTTCCTGTCTAGTAAACTGCTCTCTGCTCACAGTTCTAAAATATCACATGCACCTGTACTAAAATATAAGGTAAAGGTCAACCCTGTGAACGAGACTGCTCTGAATAATGGACCTGTTGTTTGATAATTTTTTTAGTGCACCATGTTTTACATAAACTTTATTGGAAATGGCTTTATATTCTAATACTCATCAAAGAGGAAAACATTAAATAACAAGTGAGCCAAAAAAATAGAGTCCTCTAGAAACTTTTCCGTGTTTTAAGGATTCCCTTTTTACAGTTACTTTTTTCTGACCTCTCAGTTAGTCAGATTTTGTTTCACATATGTGCTGCATCTAAGTGTGAAATATCTTCTATTCATTTTCTCCCAAGTTTTGCTGAAGTGATTCCTGCAGACATCAACTCTATGTGCTTTCATGCTGTTCTTGCTATTGTCAAAACTCTTTACATCTGCTAATATAGGAAGAGCTGGATGGTATCAGCTCTCTCCCATACTCAGTAGATACCTGTGGATTATGTAGATTCTTTCACTCTAAAAGTCACTGAAAAAAGGTTAGCAAAGGCTGTATTAAAATTTTATCAAAGGGATTGAGATTTCAGTTTGGAAATCAACACTGTTGTTTTATGAAAACATTGTGATAATCTAGATTAAAAACATTTTCAAACTATTTTTGACTGCTTATATTTGCCAGGCCTTCAGGAAGTTCTCAATTAAATTGTCCTTAAATACTGTTTATGGGAAAGTAGTGCAGATCAGCTTTTTTCCTGCCAGCTACTAAAGCAAGCTACTTCATTCATACAATTCATTTATTCAACGGCAGTAGAGCTTATTTAACTAAAGCTTTTCTCTTTGACTGATTTCTAGTTACAGTTCCCCTTCCTTTCCTTCCCCTTTTCTTATTTAATCTCTTCAATTGTTGAATCCACTAAAAATGTATTGCAAGAAATGTCAAACTTAATGTGTTATGCATTTGAGGAGATAATTCAGATGGTTTGTTTTACACTGTGTATTTATGTTTAACATGATCTCATAGAAAACTCTTTTATCTTGAACAAATTGCTCTCAGATTTTGGACTTCCCATTTCTGTGGTTTGTAAGGCTGAACAAAAAGAACCAAGCAAAAGGAAGTTGAATGACGTAAAGACTATTTGCTTCCACTATAAAGAAAGCCAAGCTAGGGAGGCAAAAAACCCATAAGGTTTCCTGAGGAAACTACCTTGCCATAGCAACCAAAAGCTTTTTAGAGCTAACAGATGAAAAGGTTGGTTGATCCTTGACATTTGGGGTATAATTTTGATCAGCCCTCTGATGCCTCTACACCAAAGCTCTAGATCTTTCAGCTCTAGAATTCATGTTTCTATTTGATTAAAACTCTTAGAAGCAATTTAAAAATTCTTACAGCAGGCAAAACAATAGTGGCACACCTGAACAGCAATGGCTTTCTACCAGGATTTACATGTAGAAACGCAGTAGTTGTGTAGCCATCAGAACTATGTCACTGCAGTCTTTCCCATCCTGAGAACTAACAAGTACCTTTTCCATGGAGCACTAACAGGAGTACAGAGATGCAGCTGAGATTTAAGTAGTGGCAGACAATGTTCTAAATGAAGATAGAGAATGCTCCAGCATTCTCTCAGTAGTCATTTTGTTTTCACTCGGCAAATGCATGAAAGAGCTGTTCATTGTACTGGTGCTGTGCCAAGGAAGAAAGTCATTCATGGTTTTGACCTTCAGTGGTCTGGGACCATAATACTTGTGCTAAATCTCCCCTTCACAACATCACTGACCTCCATGTGCTACCCTAGAAATGCTGAATCTTCAGACTGTGTTTTCCTGTTTAGTTCAGGCATAGAAAAATACTGCAGAATTTGTTCCTAAATAAAAATTAGTAGTGAAAAGTGTTGCTGTCTCTATCAGGTCTGATTAAATGGGATTAGATTACTAAAAAGCTGACAAAGAAAAATAAAGCTTTATGTCATGTTTTCATTCAACAGTACAATCTATATTAACAATCTATATTATCTCTTCTGTAACCACAAACTGTCTAAGCCTCACACTTATATTGCCCTATATTAACCAGATTTTAATGACTATGCTTGTGCACTTCTGCAACTACAAATTGTTTATGCAAAAATATAAGCTATAAAACCTAAAGGATGACTATCCTGAAGAGGAACACATTGTAATGTTCTGGCAACAGATCAGAAGTTCTTTGCCACAGTTGTGTTAAAATAAAAAAAATTTCTTCTCTGTCCAAAAACCCACCCAGAAACAAAGAGGGTTAAGGTTAAACGTTGAATTCTAAGCATGTAATAATTGCTTACCAGATCTGTTAGACTAGTGGGGAAATCTCAAAAATTCAGATATACTTTGAATTCCAATTCATAGTTTTGCAAATAGTATTCAATAGTAGGCCGAAATGTTCTTTCAAAAATTACTGCAACTAGGAAAAAAAAAAAAGGCAACGTTTGCGTGCAAAACTCCTTCAAATAAGTTATATTGAAAATGAGTACAGGTCAAGACTAGAAAATTCACCCTTAACAACTATGCAAGAACACAGTCTGGAAACCAGAAACCATTATGACTTCTGGCTCATGTCCATTACTGCATCTTTTGAGTTATTCCAGGCTGATTTCAGACTGGTAAGCAGCAGGAAGAAGAATTAGCTTTCATGTTCTACTCAGTCTCTTCTGCTGTATTTTGGGGATATCTCCACTGCCAGTTTCTTTCAAGGGTTCTGTTGCCTGTGTTTTCTACACTGCATTTGTGCTCCATTGCTTCTGGGATGTCTTTCAAAGTAGGACAATTAGGTTTCTGCCCAATAGAAAACTACAGACAATAGTATAGGCATTCCAGGTACAGGCAATACTCCAGCAGGCAGTGAGAATTAGGATCAAGACATTCCCAGCTGACCATCACTGCTCTGCACCTTAATGACACTTGTTAATATGTTAAACCTTGTGCCTGGCTCTTCATGCCTTATCTCTTTATATGCAAAAACACACCATCAGAGACATTTCAGGAAAGCAAGAGGGGTGAACTAAATGATCTCAAGAAGTCTGTTCCAGCCTCAGACAGGTTTCTAAAAAGACCAAAAGTGCAAAGTCTTTTAGGATACCAACTCAGAGATGAGCATGAATGAGGATTATGTCTGATTGTCCTATGTCAAATGTCCTGGAGAACAAGTACGTGTCCATGCAGCAGTCCCAAATTTACACTAACATAGTCAGTGATCAGATGACATTTAACCAAGGCACGTTTAAAACTGGATTAAAAAACAGGTTCATGTGACATAAATAGGAGATAAAGGATATGGGCAAATTCTATTGAAAATGTATAATAAAGAGTTCTATCAATTCTTGTTTTGGACCTGAGAGAATGACTAAAGGTCAATTTTACACCACAACGTTTTACTTGTACTACAAATAGTAAAGCAATCACTTTGAAACAAAACCAACAAACATTTCCATGTCTGAATGCAGCAGCTGTAAGTATGATCAAATCCTACTGCTATGCAGATTCATGCAAAGAATTTAGGGATTATTTATAAATATAAGCCCACTGAAATTACATCTGTAACAACTTGTATGTTCACAAGAAGAACATTTAACTTCTTTTGGCATCCCTCTCACTTCTTCCTCTCAATGAAATCAACTTGCCCAAGTATTAAAAGCAACTGAGTTGAGGAGGTTTTCCAGAAAAGAAACAATTTTTTAATGAAAAGTAATATAGAATTACCAGACTGGAAATTTTTCCTACTGCATTAAACCTCCTCCACTTACAAAGATCTGAGAGAATCAGATACATCATCTACAAGCACTTCATTTTTCATTCCTCAGTTGTTGCCACACCTCTATGGAATCATCATATGGTCCTACCCCTAGACCACTTATCAGAATGGTAATGAGAAACAAAGAAATGGAAACAATCTTTTTTGTCACTGCCTTTTGTCCTTCCATGCTAGTTTAATCACCACCTGTCACCTAGGAATACCCTCAGACAGGACTTGTATCTATCAAAGCAAAGCAACATGAAAAAAAGTACTTTGTGGGCTTTATATGTTGACCTTGATGTGTTCCTTCCAGAAAACAATTACATCATTTTAGTTGATATTATGCATGCTTCCTATGGGAAAGTTTCCCATGGGCAGAAAGTTGATGGCTTACTTGTATCATTCAAACCTCTGATATGGTCACATTTTGTGAACTGTCTCCAGCACTTTCCAGAAAATTTTCAGTAGAGAGATGAAAAATGATTACATTTCTGATGCAGCTTTTCTCTTCTCAAACATATAAATTTAGTTACTTCTCCTTATTTTTTGCCACGAAACCTGAGGAATCTCAGGGTTTTCACTTTCACGGAGAAAAAGCAAGTTTTCTGGCAATTCATTATCTTTATGAAATTATCAGTATGTGTTACATTTGCAGAAGTAGAATGCCTTTTAAAAATTAAGTGGTTGTTTTTCTTTCTAACTTGGGGTTTGAATAGTGAGATGAAGACATTGCCAGTGAATTTAATGAATCTCTCACTGTTTTAGAGTACATTAAGTGAAATATCAGAGCAGTTGAGCCCAAGTACAGTGTTCTGTACTCCCTCCAGTTTATCTATGCTACATATTTCAAGTCTCTCCACAACCATCTAAAACTCTTTCCCTTTGATTATATTTTCCTGTGTAGAAGGGATTAGATAGAGCTGTGAAATTCCACCACTTTCTCATTTTCTGTCCCACACAATTCTCTCCCTTATTCAGCATCCTCTGCAGCAAAACTAAATTCTGGCTAATAATGCATGTCCTCTTTCTGACAATGTAATGCACTGACAATCTGGAATTTCCTACAAGTTTTTTCTTAAGTGAACTGCAGAACAATAACAATAATTAACAACACACTTTACTAGACCAACAGTGCATGTATTTTAGTATTTCCTATATGATGCATCTTTTTATGTACTATTTCCACATATAAATTCCAGGCAGACTTAGCCACTCCAGATAGACCATTAACTCAGACACTAAGAGTGGCAAACTGTCTCCAAGTGATACTGTACATACCTACACTAGGAAAGGTAAGTACTTGAAAGAGCTGATAGAGAGCTTGTTCTGTGGAAGGCAAGTGTTTATCATAGACTTTCTACATACTTCAGCCACTCAGAACAGCTCTGTTGGTGTAGAAAAGTCAGTAATTTTCATCAATTACGCAATTATACATGGTGTCTTCCTGTGCCACATACTGACTTCTTGTAGGAGTAAAACAATATTTCCAAATACAAAATGGGGGGAGAAAAAAGTGAGTAGCAGTAGAGCAGTATAAAATGAAATACCTAGTTAATGTTTGAGGGTGAGCACTTTTTGCTTGCAATTTAAATAAACTCAGCAAGATTACATTTGCATGTCATCCCCTTTCTCAAACTTGGACCTGTGCAGTTCCTCAGACACAGCCAGCAGTTCTCTAAGGAGCCATTATTTTCGTGGCTTACAGCATCTAAAATGATGACTGGCCATTCAAATAATGTAAAATGAAAGGAGTTTTTGTTTTTTGTTACCTTCAGGATCTTCTGTAGCATTGATAGAGCTGTGAAAACGAACAGTTTTTTCTCCTTGGCTACTACTAGAAATGCTACTTAACCCACTAAATTTGTGAAAAAATTCACTGTTGTGTTCAGAAAGATGAGTCTTGTGAAACATTTACTGAGAAATGTGTTTATATGGAAGAACCAAATAGTTCCTGCATTGTAGATTAAGGGAACTGGAGAGAGGAATCAGAGATTACCTGTTCACAAAAGACTGAATACACATTTAGACTGCAAGTTTTAAAGGATTTTCCAAGCTCTCCCAAAGCAATTTCCTGTTCAAACAGTTACCTAGGCACAAAAGTGACTTTTCATGTTATTCTGATCTCTATCTTAAAGGTCCCATGAGTACTATGGACTATTTCTAATGAAGGGCTCCTCCAGAGCCTTCTTGCTCTCACTTTCAGATTTCATACAGAAAAAGCACCTCTATCTGTTATAGCTTGTGTTCCTTGGTGTAAGATGTCATCTCTTGGTACAGGTTATCCTCCTCATTCATGTGCAGAGAGCAACGTCACCTTTTCCACTTCGCCTCTCTAAGCCAAAGAAAGCAAATTTCTCCTGAGTTTCTCCATCCCTTCAGCATCCTATGTGCCCTTAATTGCACCTCTTCCAACTTCCATCAGTTGTTCACATACCTACCACCATTACTAGAAATGCTCTGAACGATATCTCTCAGGACTTTTGTCTTTTCCCGGGGTTGTACATCTAGTCAGCAACTGATAGTTGTCTATTCTCTCACCCAAATTCATCTCCTTTTTAAGCTGCCCCTGTGGTCGTACCAGCTCAGAGTTGGTTTGTGATTAGTCTCTCCATTAAGTGCTTTCCTCTACTCCACTGTTGAATTTTATCTCATTTCTACTGCTCCAGTGCCCAATGCAATCAAGCCTTCCTGTGTGATTGTGATGAAAATAGATTACGATCTTTGTCACCATCTGTCCAACTTTTCACTTCCAAGGTGCTTCTTTCTCTCTTCTCCCTTACCAGCTTCTTCTCCACTTTAAATTTTGCACTCATTCCCTTCTTAATGGATATAAATAATAATTCTTTTTTAATGTGGCCCTACATATGATGCATTTAATTCCAATAAATCAGATTCTTACCACATTAACCCAGTTCCCCCCAAATAATTCCCTGGTTTTCTAGAGAAAGAAATAAAACATTTGTGTGGCACAACCTTCTGTTGCAAAATCATTCTTTGACTGCATCCTTGTTTTAATGTTAATCTTTTCCTCCAAATTTGGTCCTTTTATTTGAGGCTGAACTAATGCACCTTGCAGATATATCCCTTCCTCTGTAAGTGCTGATTAAACATATGTGTCTTTAATGTTAACCTGAGCATTGTATAATAAAAAGATGCAACTCAGATTCTGAATGTTTTGCATGTTAGCTAACTTGGAAATCCGTGAAAGACTGGGCACTGATTTAGCTTTTGAATCATAATAGAGAAATAGCTTTACTCCTGACCACATCCTCACTGCATTGAATATTTTTCATTTAACTCCTTTCAATTTCAAAAGTTTATAACTTTTCAGTTTATATGGCTAAAAGACCTCTTGAAATCTACTTTGTTCTTAACAAGGTCTGCCTCAACTGGCTTTCTATTGCTTCTTACCGAACCCATATACTTTGTGTCCGAGACATGGAGTGTTTTTGGTAAGCAGACCATTATCCATTCTTTCCCAGCTCTCTACTTATGGTAATATCTCTCTGGAGGTACCTGTTTTCTAGTTAGGTAGAGAGTCCCTAAATAAGTTTACTTTTGCATGAGATAGAAATTCCTGATGGTTCCACAACACCCTAATTAAGCAAGTGTCAGTACTGTCTACACACAAGATTCTCAGCTTTCCTGCTCAAACAATTTGACTGACTCCCCATGCATCATACAAGAAAATGATTTGGTTTTGTCTCTGAAAACGGAAGGCTTTATTCACAGATCTTCTTTTATCTTTACCTTAATTTATAGCAGATCAAGTTGACATAAAATCCAAGTCACAAGTATTTTCTGTGACCAACTCCTCTATATTATATTTGTAGCATATTTTATTATGCACCCAAAACAAGCTAAATAACATCACCTCTTTCTAGTTCAGGGAATAAGATATGACAAAATATGTTAACTATCAAATCTCAGAATTTCTAAGGCTCGCCATTATAAGTACCATTTATTTTCCAACTCTTATGAAAGTTAAAACTATCAAGTATGCAATATCCAAAAGTATTTCTTAAAACCGTTAGAAATCTGAAAACATCTATACAGGTTTCAGTATTGTCCTACAATAACTTCTTTTACTGTTTTAAAATAGATTTACTTTTGATTCAAACCTATTCCACTTAAGCCACGCTACTTATTTTTTGTTTTTGTTTGATCATTTCCTGAGTGTGTTGCACTCTCCATCTGCCTTAACAACACCTAAATGTATAAATAATGGGGTTTGCACATGGCACATATCTCAGTACCAGCAGTCCAACATCAGTACCAACAACTGGTACCAACATGATTCGTATTCCACCATGTTCCCCTTGTCCTCCACCCGTCTAGTTTCATTTCCCTCACCAGCTCAACTTCCTCTGTTGCGTTACTAGGCTGCGGCGCTGGTGTATAAATATTTGGTTTCTCACTGACTACACCCAGTCTCTGAGATGACAAGTAGTTTCTTCAGTACCTATACTGTTCCTTGTTTTCATCTGCATATTCCATTTGCTGTCCTTCTGTCCACTGATCATATTCCTTTCCATTTTGTTGTATACTTGTTTATTTGATTTAGGATCTTGCTGAGTAAGTACCGAGCCTCGACCTCATACAAGTCTCTCTCCACTTTCTTTCTTTCTTCCTCAGTTTAAAGTTCATCTTTCTCATTATCATTGCAGAGATTTCTCCTGGTAATTGGATCAAAGATCATTTGAAGTAGGTCTTTACTTTTTTTTTTTTACATAGCCTACCATAGAACAGTTCATAATCAGTAATATAACTGGCAGAAATGCAACATTCTGGCTCTACATGAGTGTTGAGGTTACTGGCAGAAAAATACTGTGGAAGTCTATAAGGCTCAGATATAACAGTAGAATATCCAGTTCCAATGTTCAGGCTGGTTCCTGAACTATAATTTTTAGACATGTGCCCAATCTTATTTTTTAAGTTGGCTTCAGAGCATTTTGTAGTAAATTCTTCTTCTTTGGCATTAATATGCTTCAGCTTTTGCAGACTCTTATCACTATTCCCTCTGCACTGCCATTTCCCATTTTCCTTCCAAATCCTGACCATAATAATTTTATTGCCATGCCTTACTCTAGAATTTTTGCAGTTTATGTGAGCCTTACCAAACACGCATTATCTAAAAATAATGCTGATTTTTTTTTCATTGTCATATCTACAATTTACAACTTCATTACTGAATGAAGCCATAGAATTGTAACACTTTTCATGCTGACCAATGACTTCAGCACTGCTTGATTTTTTCTCCTGCCTTTAGTCATGCTTTGTTTCTTACAGTGTAGAGCACCGTTTGGGGATGAGGAAAGATCTTTTTCTACAATGTGTAGTACATTTTATGGTGTAGTACACCATAAAATGATGCCTTGATACAAAACAGAGGGACCAAAAGCATTAACCAGGAAAGAACATACAGCATTTCATATCTTGTATGAATGTAGAACATCAAATACTGAAGTTTTGTTCTTGAGATTGTTTTTTTCTTTTCAACTCCTTGACATGGAAAAAGGTAGCAAAGGTGGTTTGGTACCTACAGAAACCAACACAGTACAAAATATCTTGAACAGTTTGTTACTGTGCAATTATCGAAGGTTTCTGAAATTTGCACTTCAAATCTCAAAACTTGTTCTTATCAGGAAGTTCTGAATAATTATAATAATGACAGCTCAAGCACAAATATTGGTACCTTAATGAAAAGTAAGTCAACACTGGTGTGAGAAAATTGCCTACAGCAGAGTTTGACAAAGACTTAGAAAAAGAGGTCCTATCGACTTGCATTAACCTCCAACTGCAGTGCTGATTTACAGATGAAGTGTTCCAAGTTTCTTAGTCTCAGAAAAAAGACTACATATAGCAATTAATTTTCCTTTGCAGAGGCATTGGAAGAGGGAGAGTAAAAGAAAGGCCTTCTTTGTCCTTTTCTCACACAGAGTATTTTTTGTTGTGAATTTCCTTGCAGTTTTATTAGTGTGCACCCAGACCTGGAAAATCAGATTCTAGGGTACTCTCCATGAAGTGTGTGGTTGGCAGCTGTGAAAATACAAATAATATAGCATTTTGATTTTTTTTTCTTCCAAGCAAGACCATCTTTTCCTTCATGGGCATGAAAACAGACATGATATGTGCCTCTCTGTGAATGTGATGGAAGGAGATAGAAATCCTTCAAAAGCTCTACATGGAATCTCTACAGGGTAGAGAGTTGGGGGTTTTCCTCCTTTTTTTAATGGCATCAAAACTCAAGAACCTAATCTATGGTTTGATGTGAACAATAAAAATGAGTTGTAGAGAGCAGGTAAAGAGTTGTGGAAAAGAGAGAGAAAATAAAAAAGAAATGTAGGAGCATAAGAGAAGGCAAAGAAAAATCAAAGGCAGAGAGTATAAAATCTTTCCAGTGATTTTTAATAGTGGAATACATTTAGGTGCAAATAACTGTGCAACAGATACCAGAGCTATGCACTATGAGCATTATTGTGTATTTGACTTTTTTCGTTATGAGGATGTACAGCACCCCCTTGAAATTACTTCAGGCAAACTAAAAGAAACATTGACTGCTCACAGAAATCCTAAGAAATCTTGAAATGTTCCAAGACTTTTTTTTTTTTGTCTTTGCCAGCCATTTTGAAATAAAATCTACTAAAGGAGAGTGAAATCTAGCTCATTTCCTCTGCCTGTATATTCCAGAACCTTGCAAGAATATTTCCTTTTTCTTCCTCCATTCAAGAATCTATCTTCTTTTTTTTCTTTTTTTCTTTTTTTTTTGTGAAGTACTTTTAGGTCATGTTTCTACAAAGAATAAAAGCACTGAGAAAATGACAAAGCACAGCTAAGAGAATGGAAAATTCTATATACAAGGTTTAACTGGTAGCTCAAATATCCTCCTACATCTTCCTTTTTGCAGGATGCCTCACAGGACTCCATTCAATATTGCAGATCAAGAAAAACACGTTATTACAGCAAGGAAAGAGGAAGAAAAGAGGGAGAGACAAGACTGGCTATCTTGGGAAATGCCTTCTAGTAAGGAAAGAAAATCCTTAAATAAATAAGTTTTAGGGCTCAGAGATTGGTAATAAAAGACATAGTCCTATAATTTTAGATTATTGTTCGGGTTCCAGGTCAGTCTTATGGAGATAGAAGCATAGTTCCATTTGCTGGTGGCTTAGTAGCTACTCTATATATAGCTCCAACTACTAAGGTCATATCTATTTTTAAAAATAATATTTTTAGCTCTGCTAAATTTTGAAATGAATTTTTTCTGGGTGTTTGCTGTGTAAGGTAAATTTAATTTTTGGAAAATTTTAACCAGAATAGTTGGGTCTTTTCAATGCATATAATCTGAAAATTTAGTGTTTTATTCAAATATCCATACTTCTGACATGTTTTTTTCCCCTAATTCTTCTAACTCCCACATACTTTATAGTATCACATGGGAGTGGTTGTTGCATCAGGAGTTTGCCATATTCCGGTTCTATGAGTGCTGCTAAAATTCTATGAGTAGCTGATTTCCATATACACCCAGTGACTCTTTGCAGCCATGATTATCAAATACTCCACCTCCACAGGGCATGCCCAAGCACAGGGCTAAGCACAACTGTCCCTGAAACTGCCAAAATCCATGTAGCCACACGAACTCCAGAGAAATAAAGAGGCTGTCAGAGGTAAGGGGAGGACAAGAATTGACCTATAGGCAAGTGGACTGCAAAAAGAAGTGTGTTGAACGACATGGTCCGACTCAGAAAGGAAACAGAACAGAAAGTGAGAGGGAGATTGCAGCATAGAATAGACAAAATGGAAAAGCTCTGCGGAATGGAGTGGGAAAGCTCAGCTCTGTGTTGAAAGAAATTAGAATTGCAGCCGTGTCCACATTCACCATTTCTCTCAAGACATATCCCTTTCTCCTACCAGAAGCAATGTCCCACTGGATGTACAGTAAATACATTCCAGAAATATGGTGACTCTACAGCACAGCCTCACTGTCAGATACCACTGCCATTTTCCCTCTAGTGATGGTCTGGTTGTGAGCATCAGCCTGCCGCAGACAAATAGTACTGTTAACTAATGCAAAGACTGTGAGAATAACTCAGCTGGAAAAGAGAAGGTTCCAGGAGGACCCTACAGTGGCCTTCCGGTATTTAAAGGGATATAGTGATAGGAAAAGGGGGAATAGTTTGAAACTAAAAGAGGAGAGATTTAGATTAGTTACTAGGAACAAGTTCTTTACTCAGAAGGTGGTGAGGCACTGGGACAGGTTGCCCAGAGAAGTTGTGGGTGCCCATGCCTGGAGGTGTTCAAGGCCAAGTTGCATGGGGCTCTGAGCAACATGGTCTAGTGAAAGGTGACCCTGGCCATGGTGGGGGATCAGAACTTCCAACCCATCCAATCTAAGCCTTTCTATGATTCCATGAAAATGAGGAAATTCTAGCATTCATTGATGTACATTAATAAATCAGTCTTGATGCATCAGTTCCTTGCATGCATATGGAGATCACCTTCACAATTTCACAATTAATACTTTATTTGGCAGTCATCCTTCAAAACACTCTGGAAAGGCAGGAAAGCTCTGAAGTAAAAGTGATTACTGTTGGTAGGACCCATAATCCTCACAGAGACTGGGAGGTATACAGCAGTTAGACTAAGGGCCTGCAGGAGAAAATGTGTGCTTGGGGTTGAGGTTAAAGGCTAAACTAAATTCCTCTCTCTGCCATATATTTTCTGCCTGAAACTGGAGAAGTGGCTTGAACTAATATTTTATTATGTTAAAAGAAGGGAAGCCTGCATATTAATTTCTGGGTGTCTGAACTGCCTTTGCAACTCCAGTAAAAGAATAATCTCATTGGTTCACAGCTGCAAGTGGAGTTTGAGAGAGCTACACTTTGAAGGTACGAAGTTCAGTTTACTTCTACAGGTTCTTAAACCAGATTTCCTGCATGTCTCAGTTTTGTCAGAACTACACTGTCTCAAATCAAACTAATTGTTTCTTTTAATCATAAAACCTCCTGGAGGTGATAAGATTTGCTTGTCTCAGGGGCCTTTGTAAAGACAAACTGCTTTTGAAGCATTCAGGCACTATAGAAAAGCACAAGTTATCTCAAAGCACACCTTCTTGGTCGTCAGACATGGTCCATAAGCACAAAACATAGAATAATGAGGAATAAGCAAAACACTGAAAAGATGCTTGATAAGTGACCACTATGTGTGTCATGCAGTAAGCATGTCTGGGGTCCTAGGAGGGTGAGGAGAGGGGGAATCATGTGATATGCATTGAAAAAGAGAACTGTAATCAGATGTGTAAAGAAGCTAAAAAAAATGGAAGTGCAGATAAACCCCCTTCTGCTATTTCCTGCCTTTTGAGTGTTTGACTTTGGGACTGTCTTACTGTTCTCTTCAAACTTCATGTCTATATAATTATCAGTTTATTTCCTTTTCTATTGCATTTCAAATGGTTTCTCTATTGTTTCTTAGGATACTTAATGAGGCACCTGGGGATATCTATTGCCAGGTTAAAGACAGTGACAGTGGCAAAGCCAGAAATAAGCAACAGGGAGAGAGAGCAATGAGTTTTAAGCTATCAAGATAAGCATATTCTCATATGACTAGTAAGGAGAGAGATCAATAAAAAACACGCCAAAATCCCCCATTTTTTTGTGGAATTTCCAGGTTATTTATCAAGCTCATGTTTAAACAAAAGAACCTATCCTAGTCAAATTGGCTGCGTCCTCTAGGAACCTCTACTGACAAGACAGAATTGAATGGACACCACTTTCACACTTCAAAGCATCTCACACCAACAAACTCCTTATCTCCCCCATTTAGAATTAAGTACAGCCTCCTGCTACAGAGTTAAAACTGCTCTGCCTGCCCACAACCATCTCCAAGTAAGCTTAAAAAATTCTGCTGTAATTTTCTCCTCCAAACACCAATTTCACTCTGAGTCACCACTTCTGGGCAGAGCAGCAGAGACCCTTTCAAATGAAAATTACACTTTAATAACTCAGCTACAGTATTTTTAGACAGTATATGGGCTCTTTAAAAAGTAAATCCAGTAAACGTATTCCTCCTGTACTGCTCAGTATGGGGAAATCCTTGACAAAGAAATAAACCCATGCCTTAAAACTCCTGGAGCTCAGATTTTCCATTCCAGCTCCACAGTGGACATTTTCCAGTTCCAGCCTCCCGTATCAACTGGGCAATGTCCTGATACAATTAGTGGGAAGTTTAATCTTAGGGAGTCATAAGGAGATAGAAACACCAGATCACATGTGCCAAGGGAGAAACAGAGAGAGAAACTAAGGAAGGCTCTGTAGACTATTAATAACAATTTCATCTGAGTATGCATCAGGTGGCAGTTACTACAGCAGATTGTAACAGAATTATATTAAGATGTGAATGGGAAATTACACCTCAAAAAATCCTAGGTTCTGCAGGTGGTGTAAATATTTTTCCCCTTAACTAGCATCCACTAAAGGCAGAACAATCAAGTTACATACTGGTAACAACCATCCAAAACATGAACTAGTAAAGATTCCTATGATTCACATAGACATGGACATCCAAAAAAAGTCCTGAAGAGGATATAAAAATTTGAAGTTTTAAATGAATTAAGAGATTAAGTTAGAGGACTATCTAATGTAATATCTTGTCCTTAAGTGAGCTAAATGTGGCAGCCTAATAGGGAAGAGAAGATGACCTGGCAATATACACTCTGTCAAGTACCAGAATCAAGCAATGAAGCTGTTTATCTGTTCTACTTCTAGAGCTCAAGAGTACTGATCTAATGCCATTTCTAAAATACTGTTCAAGTGAGCAGGATTACTTTTCTTAATTAAAACTCCTTCATATTCCGAGCTGCTAATCCAGCATTATAAATCAGAAATTTAATTAACATAGTAGCCTCTAATAGTGAAGTTAACTTTCCTATTAGGTTTATTTTCCATTCTAGCAATATTTTATTTTTTTATTTCTGTATCACTATGTTCCAAGCACCACCAGTTTGTCTCTTTGAAAGACATAAACGTTATTTTAGTGCCCTTCATATTTTATAGCTAATGCTTCACAGGATTTTGCTGTTACCTTTTGACTGGCATGAAATAAACTAACTTATGATGGTGTTTGGCATTCCTATCAGATACACCGTGTAATTTACCTCTTAATTTTAAAACTACCAACTAAAATACAAACCACATCAATTTCATTTTCTCCATCAACCAGTTTTACACAGCAATATCTAGCCAATGTTTATTGTATGGATACTTATAATGGACAACAATTAACTATTTGTTTGGCAGTCCCTCATAACCAATTGACTAACTGCAGGCTACATTTAAGGATAAGTTTGTCACTGAAACTGATTGAAAGCATACTGTTTCGACAATTGTTTATTTCAGATGAACATATGTTAGAATTTAAGGAGGAAGGACACAGTGACCTGAAATCTGATCAGCATTCTGCATCCTGCTCTTACATGCAAGGAAATGCTTGCATAGTTACAGTGAGTTAGCCATCAGCATCCTCTATGCAGTTGCATTAATCCTGACTAAAGCCAAATGCACAGCCAAATGGGCAAAAAGTATGGACAACCCTACTCGGAGTCCAGGGCAGGATGCAGAGAATGAAATTAGGTCCAGTGTTAGTCATCTGCACTCCAAAACTTGACTGCCCTTTATTCAACAGCTCCTTATTCATGGGTGGTGATTACTACACTTCCATGGCACAAACCTCCTCTTCCCAGTCACACCCTAAGCTGTTTTTCTCACCCAGGAAATAAATGACAAGCAGGTTGCTTTGCTGCTTTTCTGGTTTCAACAGTACCTTATTTTGTAATACATTCTATAATTATTGCTTCTTTCTGGTCTGTTCCCATAATAATTTAAAAAACAAAAAAATTTAAATTTTTCCAAAACAAGTTTATGACGCATTGAGTGGAAAAAAAGAAAAAGTATGTAGGAAACAAGTGATTATTTTCTCAAATGTTGAAGATCCTAACTGGTCTTTTTACACAGCAAAATATTTTAAAATAAAGTTTGATTTGAAGAAATACAAAACCAGCCCCCAGACATGTGCATAGACATTTTTGTACCTGCACTCCCTACGTTATTTTTTCCAGGTGCTTTCTGTGTTCTCTTGTAGGCTTGCACACTGTTTTTTGGCTTGCATCAGCAGGATTAACTCTTTCCTAGTTAGTGTGTGCATGAATAATACCTGCATGTCATACAAACCAGGTATTTATTTGGGATATTTTCTGCCAGTAGACAGACAGACCCCCCCCCAACAGTCATTCAGCCTCACTTTCTCCAAGCTTACTCAGAACATAACCAGACACATTTGGAAAAGACAAAACAGTTAAATGACTCAGTGAAAATTATCAGATTTCCAAAAATTGTCTCCCTGATGTAATAGAAATGTCTTTAAAAGAACGAATGAGTCATGTTGCTATAGCAGGACAACGTTTGCATGCATTGTAGCTATGTAGTATAATCATGGAAAACTTTGTCACAGGGGGATAATCACACTCATGTAACTCCTGCATGCAGGCTTTGCTATTATCTCAGTCTAGCTCCTCACAATCCAAGGCTTTCCTTGGCTTCTCTTGCTGTGAACTACCATACTCTGTACGTGACAAATTCCTTCACTGACACACACCTCATCTTTGGCCAGGACTATTCCACCCAGAAAGACAGATAGTGGAGCAACAGTGTGCTGCAATTCCTTTGCACTTTCAAATGATTACTTCTCTAACGTTACACTCAATAAAGAAACATCCATAGAAAGTGGTATCAATCATTTAGAAGACAACACTTTCACCTTTCTCCCATCGAGTATTATAAGTGAAAGAAAGAAGATACTTACACCTTTCTTTTGCAGGAGACATCACTTCCCACTGAAAAGCATGCTGCAGGCAGGAGGGTTATGTTTATTTTCACGGATAAATGTTTGGCCCTTCCTTTCTCTGAGACTTGGAAAGGCAGAGCACTGATTCACCATTAGACAGCAAAACCAAGAAATGCATGCCTAGAAAGAAGCAGACCAAAACAGACTCATACAAACCAGGGTTAGGAAGGTCTCAGCTCAAGGCTGTAACTGCCAACAATCTTATCTCAGCTTTTTGATTCCATGTAGACCTATGGCTTCTATCACTTAAACAATTTTGATTCCTGCTACTGTATATGCTCAGAAAGTCCAATTACAAAATTCACTAAGATCACAAGAGTTAAAAGTACAATCAGATTTCATATAATTGATAGGAAATATTGATTACTGTTCACCTAACACTGAAGAGTAAGATAATTTTTATTTAGAGGAAGTAATAATTAATAAGGCATAGGCTTATTCCTCAGCAAGTCTAAGTGTCAAATTTCCTTTCACAGGAATGCAAGCTGCAAACTCCACCACCACAGGAATCCCAACTGAAAGGGCAAATGGGCGTCTGAACTCTGGAAGGGGGTTTCTAACCAGGAATTTCAGTTTTTCATATACCTTGAGTAATGACTAAAAAAGGCCATATTTAAGAATTACTTCTCTACAAGCCTCTATCATTCTGTCTAGAACAACCAGACTGGCTTCTAGCCGAATTCTCCATATATTGCAAGATGCTTAGTGTCCATATATTACTTTTTTCATCTGAGATTTCTCTCATTAGCTTCCCAGATTTTCAGCGATTTTGACAGCCCAAAAGAGTAAGAAATCCCAGGGCATGAATTAGGAATATAATTGGTAGTACTGGGACAGCTGTGTGCAAAATATATGTGGGAAAATGTCTCATAAAACATGCACCAAAGTTTCTCTCTTCCTTCTGAAAGAAACAGTGAATTGAATTGCCTTCTTTGGAAGTACATATTCTGTCAAAATCTGTAATGCAGTGTTGAAAGTCAAGAGATGTCTCATTTACCTTCCCAATGTTCCAATGTTGGATGGCAAGAAAAAAATTAATTCTGCATTCAAAGTTCATCAGGCAAGACCATTGCAATTATAATAAAAAAGTGACAAAAACCTGTATTCTTTCATCATGGGTAGCTAACATTTACTCCACAAGGTTTCATTGGAATGAGAAGCGTCCTTGCATGCATCTCTGATTGCAGTCTGAGGAGCATCACATCCTGCACTCATGACAAGCGGGTTCTTCCTCCTTCTGCCTTTGAGAAGGAAAAATATGTGATTCTGTGATTTGTCAGCTCTCATGCAATTCTCTTTTTCCTTCTTCTACATCCACATTAAGTAACAACTTCAGGTGAGAAGTCAAATAACATCATTAGAGTATGACCTCCTGATTATGATCTGTTAGCTCCATTATGGTAGCAGAAAACACAACACATATGCAGACAGACAGCAGCAAACATTGCATTGTCTGAATTAGCAAATGTCCATGTAAGCAGGTGAACTGAGGCAGCATATTTCATCCTGAAAATATCAGTTCTGTTTTTTAAAATGCAGCTAGTCCAGCATGACATGAAGTCAGTGGGAGTATCGACCCATCCCTATTTCTGGGCCCATGTAAATACAGGGCTGCAGTGAGCATTTCAAATAGTTACTTGCAAAGGAGACATGATGAGTGTAAAGAGGAACTATTAACATTCTACTTTTTATCCTCTTGATTTCACTCAGCTTCTGTTCCTACCTAACTGTCATGTAATGCCAAGCTGAGGCCTTTGCTATCAGAAGGAAAAAAAAAATTCTTCCATTAAATCTTTAGAAATATGTTTAAATGATCAAAACAAACACCAAAATAGAAGGTCCTAAAAATTACTTTACCAAAGAGATCTCAAACTAACTGACCAGTAGAGCTTGGTATTGTCAAGAGATTACCTGCTCTGTGTGCTGAACAATTCATAATCTAAATCACCATGCATGAGCACTACAATTTCCTGAACAGTTAAAAACCAACCCCAAATCTAGATAAAAATCCAATTAATTTCTGGCCAAAAAACCCTGGTGTTCCAAAGAGTTTTTGCCATTTAAACTAGTGACTGTGATAATTCTGTCTTTACTTGTACAATGCCAGAGATTAGCATAGATAAATTACGAAATGAGGTGTCACAGCCGAATGGGTTTACTCTGAAAAACATGTACTTTAAAGATACTATAGCATAGGCTGAAGTATGATCTAACAACTTGTGCAAAGTATGTATTGAAAAGGAGAAAGAAATTTCTGTAACAGATGAAACTATCAAACCATATGAAATTGAAAATTCAGTTGCGGAACACAGATCTTGATTCTCAGAGTTTGTTTCTCAGAGCCAATTGCATTTAGGGAAATACAATGTTTTTTAACCTTCAGAAGAAACTTACACAAGAAATTCCCTGAAGTGGAAAGCAAGCCACCCACCGCCTCAAAACTAATCAGGGGAGTTAGCTATGCAAACAAATTTCATTAGTTATCAGACTGTTTTGGATAATTAAGTCTCATGAGCTAGGGTGCAATCACTGGAAAATTCCCATCCTCTCCCCATGTCTGTGTATAACTTTGAATAGATTCCTCATGTGTCTTGTTCCTGTTTTACTTCAGCTCATCTATCATACCACACTACAGAAAACAGGATGCAGAGGTGAACTGTTATCTCCTGGGCTAAATTGCTGGACAATAAAGTGACTGGAACTCCTGTTCTAGTGAACCTTAACTCTCTGTGCCTGGATGTTTGTGTACTCAGAAAATACTCCTCAGAGATGATTTACCTCTATACTCAGAGACTGAGAGCCACAGAAGAAACTAGATAGAATAGTGGTCTAGATTCATGCAGGTGAAGGTCACCCAGAGGTTTGGACCAACCTGTTGAACTGGCAGCACACCAGCAGACAGATCATTGCATCAGGCTTTCAACTGCACCACAGGTGAGCTGCAACACAGTGGAAGGCTGCTAACCATTCCATGGATCAGCATTGGAAAAACAGTGCTTCGGTTGAAAAGGGCTTTGCAGTTCTGCAAACAGGCCCAGTTGTCAGAAAAGAAGGCAGTGGACAAAGCATAAAACAATAACCACAGACTTGCATGGTCAGCTAAGTAGGAAAACACCTGAAAATGCTGTAGGGTTGCTGACCATCATCAAGGCAGCTGCATCCACAGCAAGGAGAAAAAGTTTGTTCATCTTGCAGCTGTTAATGGGCTCAAGAGAAGGAGAATGTAGGCCTGAACTTTGGGACTTTGCCATTTTCACATTTTATTTGAAAGTCCATAATTAAAAGTATGTACATCTATGTACTTCCAAAGGGTCTGTTCCAGGAGACCAGCTGCCTACAGCCAAGGTCTGATGTCTGTAATTCACTTCTCTTAACAAATGGCTTTCTGCAGTCTGAGAAGCTTCATGAGTAATTTGTTACTTAATATGAATAATTCTGGAGCTATTTCTCCAGGTAAGGACTTCGCTCCAAGTGATATGGTCAACAGGATTATTTTCTGCATCTTTTCTCTGTATGGACTTCTTGGTCAACCTGAGGCTGTTCCAAGGCAGTGTACAACCTCAGAAATTCATTTAAGCACTCTAAAAAGAGTGGTTTTCCTTAAGAGTTCCTTTCTGCACAGATTTATAAAGATTATGTCTTTTGATAGAGCCCTCTAAGGTTTTCAGCAGTGTTGCATGTATGATTTACCATGGTTCCTTTGGAGGTACTGTCATCACATGAGCATAAGACCCATCCAGCAAAATACTTACAGATGCCAAAACAGAGAAAAAGAAGAAAACTGCCTCAGGGGAAGAAGGTAAGGAAAGAGATATGAAAAAAGATGATGAGGCAGTCTGGAAAATAGAACAGTGGGTACACAAGGCTTGCTGGAACTGGAAAGGCTGGCAACAGGTATGACAGGTAGACCCTGCAAAACAATCTGCAAACAGAGGCCTTATGGCTAGTTCCATACAAATAAAAAATTAACTACCAAAGAACCATTCTCTGGTTGCATTCAGCAGAACTGTTCTGGCTTTCTAACCCTGACTTCAATGACCCCTGAGTACAAGACTGAGTTGAAAGCTCTTGCCTTTTTTTTTTTTGTTGCTGTCAAGAATTAGAATGCCCTGGTTGACCATCACGTGTTTACCCAGCAGGCACAGCCAAGCAAGCTTCTGTCCTCTCTGCAGTCTGTGAAAACTGCTGAGAAGAGGCTGGTGTTGGTAGGTCATAGTGCATGTGTGCTGTTAGAAATGGGAAATTGCTAGCACCAAATGCATCAGCACAATTCTGCTGCTGAGACAAAAGAGCAACAACAGCATTTTTCTTTCTTAAAAAGAAACTGCAAATAATGACTCGGTGAGATGTAGTAACACTGTAGTGAACATTACAGATATTATTTATGAAGCACAGTGGAACCTTTCTCAAGAACATACAGCAGTGTTTACTCTCTCTAACACATTGCTGTCTTTTCTTTACTGTCATAGAAATTAATCTGCTGTTTTAAGGATAACAGTTACTTTGGTGATTTGGCAGTGAATCTAAATGTCATGGATGGAAATCCTGACTTGAAGTTTAAGGATAGTAAATGTTTTATTCTATTATGTGCTGCAGATAAAAAGGGCCCGTGGAAAATGCAGGTCACAACAAGAAACAAGTTTCTTCTAAATCTAAGGGACAGTTGTATTACAGACCGACTCCTGTTTCTTTCTCTCCATACAAGAACTTGAAAACTTATGAGCGATGTATCTCGTATCTATGTCCATACTTAATTGCAAATGACTCTCATTTTCCAACCACCCTTCTCTGCATCACTGCAGCTGTTATAAGGTAATAAAGTAAATTAGCATGTGGGTTTTTTTTAATAGTCTTTGGTATCAGCAATTCTCTTCCTCCTACATCATCCTGCTTTCTGTCCCTGGTGCAGGCATATTTAGACAGTTTTCCACACCCTTTGGTGCATTCCAGAAAACAGAGTTAACTGTACAGTAAATTAAACTGAACTTGCTTAGTGAAATATGTGCTACAGAATATATTAACATCAAAATATGAGGGTATGCCTGCTTAAAATTCTGGCATATTAATGATAAGCAATACACTGTTGAAATGCAGCCTGGAAAGTTACAACCATACCCAAAGTTCCAGAAAGAATGACTGATGCCCCCACTGGAGGATAATCATGCTACCTTAGGGATGACATACAATAACCTGTATTTAGCTATTATAGAGAAATTCTTTCTTTCACAAGTACCCACCCTACTGCTAATAATTCTGAAAAGATTGTCTTCTGTGTAAAATCCAGATTATTTTTTCTTCCAGCTAAAGAGCAACAGCAATGTAAAAGAATTTGCCATACAGGATGTTGATGTCTGGATAAGAATTGGACTCTCTGAAATGTCAGAATTGAATAAAATAGCTGGAGAAGGTAACGGCAGAAAATCTTTGAAGCAGTGTTCTTGTGGAGAATGCTCAAATAGACAGCAAACAACACTAAAAGAAACAACTTCTTCCTTGGTTCCCCAGACCTGCTTTGCTTCCTACAGTACCATTCAGGTGACCTGCACCTCCATTTTTCCTACCCATCCCTAGTCCCCGGCATATTTTTCTCGTCTCAGAAATTCCATAACCCTCTTAGCATGGTCTCCTTCCAGAACCTTCCATCTCAACTGCTGGCAGGTACTCTCCCTCCAGACAATTTAACTTCCTTGGAATACAATAGGAATTGCATTCTCATCAGTTCTAAAACTCAGACCTAATTCCAGCCTCAATTACCTAACTTTGAATTATAATAATGCTAATTAATTGTTGATTCTTATTCCAAATAATCAGCTGGAATCATAGTGGAAAAAATCCATTGTGTGACATTTTATAGCAATTAATTTGCCTTGGTGTTTAAGATCAAAGGCATTGGTTTGATGATGTTCTTGGTTTAGGACAACAAAGCTGGTGTGTTGTAATCAGCACCAACATGTACATGCATCTCTTGCTTTCTTCCCCTACTGTTTTCCTGCCCCAGAGTCAGCCTACTATTCACTAAAGAAATGTTTTATTGTGTGCATGCAAAGTATTTAGGAGATGCCTACCTAATTATTCTTGGGTTTTAGAAAGTGATGTATACTGCAAAAAGTCCATATACTTATAGTAGGATTTTTGTCTTTGTTTACGTCTAGGTTGAGGGCTTTTTCATTTAAGAAAATCAAAGTACGAGTACAGAAGTAGTAAATATATTTCATATTAATTTGCTATGTAATGCATTTATACCAATGAGAATTTTTTTTTCTACTCTAGGTATTCAATAAAGAAAACCCATTGTCTTCTTGGCTGGATGTGCTCAATATGAAATCAGAGCACACTTTTAATTTGTTTGCATGCATTTTACACAGTTTTAGTAGCAGTTACATGTTTTTCAGTTCCTGATTTTCAAAAATTTCTGCATTTTCTTTCATATGCATCAGTAAATCATCTGGTAAGCACCTGGTTAGCAGGCAGTCCTTAGAAATCTGGGGTGATACTACGTTTGAAGTTTGGAGTTTCCTGGGCACCTAAACTTAAAACTCAACAGTCATCTGTATACATACAGTTTTGTGCCAGAACTTACTACACAGAACTTTCCCCTTCTTTGATTCATGATCCAAATCTCCAAATTATAGATAGCAGTAAATGATGCTGAAGATTGGATCAGATTTAATCAAAAGTGAAGACGAAAGTGTATCCTCCTGTTTCTATTTCATTGAAGTTCAGTTCACTGCTATAAATGATCTGAAACCTACCAGAACAATAATAAAAACCAAGCTGTTCTCCAGCAAGTCCTTTGTTACCCAGTTGAGAGTAGCATTCAAGATGACTTCTTACCTTTTACAGTGGTTCTTACCTTTTACAAAGGTCCTGTCAAAAAAACATACATTAAATTTAAAAAAAAATCATTCGAAAAATATTCTCTAGGGAAACAAGAAATGGCAAGTCCAAACCTAACAGTGGTTTCTCTCTGTGCTTAGTGATGTAACTCCGCAATGAGTTTGTTGTTTACATGCAAACCTGTGTTATTTTACACACCTTTGGATATCCCACCTAGTCTCCAGCTGCCACTGCTGAAAAGCAACTGTTGTGCCCTATTCTTGTAGCTTTTTTTTTTGAACGAGATGTAAAGGGCCACTATAATCCCAACATGACTTGAGGGGTAAAAAAAATATTAAAACAGTGAAAGAAAATTACAAGCCATGCTTGCTTCAATAATATATTTTATATATCAGTCAGTGAACACTCTCTAACAAAGTCATTTGGCAACAGTCAGAGGTACCCTGCTCTAAAATGTAAAGCATGCTATGTTATTAATGAGTCCCACTTTAGTGAATCTAAAAGAATTAAACCAGTTTACAGATAGACAAAGGAATTCTTTTGAAGGAGTGGCAAATCCTGCTGGATTATGTGAATGGTTTACAAAGGAGGAAATAAAGTAATCTTAATACTTCCCCTTGCTTCACAGGCTTTCAGTACATGGCTCAAAACAAACTATTCTAAGAGTTTTCTGGGTGGGCAAATCAATACAACAGTCACATATATGGAGAAAATCATCACCAGTTTTTACTTAACGCTGCTGCTTTACTCCTTTTGCAGAGCTGTGAAGATAAGTATCAACCAGTTTCTGTCATGGTGCTGGTAAGCATAGGAAGTATCTTCAGGGAGAAACAGCACTAGCAAGGATTATCTATAGCCACTGGGACGTTGACCTAATGACTGAGAAAGGATAGTAACCTGGGCTTACAGAAAGGAGGCAGCAGGGCTGTGGGGTTTTTGCCTTAAGCAGATGATTCACAAACTGGCTGAGATTTCAAGAGTTATATCTAACAAACTACCTCTAGATCATCTCAGTCACAGTGAGAATAAGCTCAACACCAGGAATATCCAGACTTCACATTTATGGTAGTGAAGAAATTGTTATCATTTAAGATACAGTACAGGGACACTTGAAATCAGCACAAGCATAAGTCTAGTTGTCTGGTAAAATATCCCTTACCTTTAATCTTTGGAATCTTTATAATGTTCCTAAGTAGCTGAACTAGATCACAGAATCATTTAGGTTGGAAAAGATCCTTAAGATCATCAAGTCCAACTGTAAACCTACCTCTGCCAAGTCCAGCACTAAACCATGCCCTTAAGTGCCCTATCTACAAGCTTTTAATACCTCCGGGGGCGGTGACTCAATCATTTCCCTGGGCAGCCTGTTCCAGTGCTTGACAGCAGGGATGTAACTCCATCCACCACCACTCTCTGGGCCCAGCCGTCCATCCAGTTTTTTACCCAGTAACACCTGTCCAAGCCATAAGTACCCAGCTTCTCCAGGAGGATGCTGTGGGAAATGCTGTCAAAGGCTTTACTGAAGTCGAGGTAGACAACATCCACAGCCTTTCCTGCATCCACTTGGCAGGGCAGCTTTTCACAGGGGATCAGGTCAGTCATGCAAGACTTGCCTTTCCCAAACCCATGCTGTCTGGGGCTGATGCCCTGGCTGTCCTGCACATGCTGTGTGGTTACATTCAGGATGATCTACTCTGTGACCTTCCCTGGCACTCAGGTCAGGCTGACAGGCCTGTAGTTCCCTGGATCCTCCTTCCAACTGTTTTTGTAGATGGGTGACACTTTTGCTGAATTCCAGCCAACTGGGATCTCCCTGTTTAGCCAGGACTGCTGGCAAAGGTTTGGAAGATGCTTCTGCTGTGTGGTCACTTGGTTTCTATGTCTTCTCACAATCTGATTACTTGAAAGAGGTGAGGCAGTGCCAGGAGACCTGAGACACCTAAACACAAAGGACTTCCTCACTGGTATTCACAGTATCATTGGAAGTCAAAGGCAGCTTTTTAAGGTGTAGATGAAGTTGCTATCCTAACCTTTTCAGTCTCTTGGCACCTCTGTGGACAGTCCCAGTACTATTTTTATTTCAGAACTCTATATTCTATTTGTATATTAACAAGAAAACAGTCACTGAAGAAAGGATAGACAGAAACTCATGAAAGTTTTAACTCTTTCTGATAAAGTTTACTCATTACAGGCTTCAATAGCAGTTGAAGATTTCTTTCAAGTCCAAATATGCTTCCATTGTAAAAAAGTCCATTTGTATAAGGATTTCAGAGATAACACAAGTTCTTAGGAATTCATGATGAGGTGAGTCAAGGCTTTCTGGGATTGTTATAAATACTGATTACACATTGTCAGATAAGAAATTCTTCAAATTATTTAAACAGCTGACATATAAATGAGTGTTCTAAAACGTTGGTCAGTACTAGAACAATCTTTATGCATACACTTTATTATTTATATAAATCTACATCTGCAACAAAACTTGTGCAATTGAACATCTTTGGAATGTTCATAGGAATTCTAATGAAAACACTTTTATGTATAGATATAATCCACAATTTTGTGAAAACATCGGTGTATTTATAAATGTTTTGATAAACTAGGTCACTAATTCTTTCAATACAGTGAAACTGATTTTAAATTGAAAAAAAAATTAGAAAATTGAGCAAAAAGAAAATTAGATGTTCTCATGTGAGAACCTACAAAAAGGTCATCTTTACACTTCCTAGCATTGGTGACACGGGCATCCACTCCAGAAAACTTACCTAGCAGTTGCATCCTTCAAGCAAAGAAAACTGCAATCTGTAGTTCTTTAATCTGCTCTTCATTTATGAAACTCCAGCCAAGCATTCTAAAGTACCACAAAAATAATGGCAAACCACATGAAAACATTTATTTCTAAACCCACAAAAACTTCAGAAGAAACCCCTAAAACTTCCAGAGTCAAAAGAACATATTCAAAGTTTCTAATTAGAACTTGTGGTTGCTATGGGAAAAAAATTGTCACTTAAAATAAAGCCACAGTTTTCTGTGTTTAGTTAATCTAAAAACTGGGGGAAAAAAACACCAAAAGAAACAGTCCAATCTGTCTTTAGGTATGCAAGAATCCAGAGATCTTTTGTCACTGAGTTCTCTACCGATTTACTGTTCTGTGGTCCTAGTCTCTCTTGCTGTCTGTCACTATTCAGGCAAACTGTTGTCTCAGTGGAGCATTACAGCTATTCAGAATGGGGGTTTTGGTTTGGCTAATTGGTTTTTGTTTGTTTTGGTTGTTGTTGTCTTAGAGATGGCATTTCCTGTGGCATTAATGCCTGTCTAGTCAATTCTGAAATTAAAAGTAATTCATGACTAGTTTGATACAAATGGTATACACAGACACACATTGCTGAGTTAGATATAGTGCACATCCTCATGTCAATCACCACATTAAACAGCTTAAAAATCATACTGGACTCAGATTTAGAAAAGTGCAGAGAAAAATAATGGCTTGGCCTATGCATAAATCAGTCCCAACACTGTATGTTTTCTAGAATACCCCTTTTTGGACTTAGATTTATCAACAAGTTCAGTAAAGCACTCTGCAACAATTGCAGGTTTTACTTGGTTAGTTGTCTTTTTATTATTTAACAAAAAAAAGTTTAAAACCTCTTCAAGTGCAATGGACAAATTATTCTTACACAGGACAACTCTTTCTGCCTCCCAGCCCCCAAAATACTGTGATGAGGTTCATACAAGGGAAGGCTGCCTCCTCACACAAAGATTGCTTCACAAATTCTTCAGGGTATCTCTCTTAGCCAAGAGTATTTGCTCCCAGCTATCATTGCACCTGTCTCATCACTCGTGTTTGAGCAACAGAGGCGATGTTGCAATTACTTTATTCAAATGTAATCAGGGCAGGTTTCTCTCAGGCCTCCCCCAGTGTTGTATCTGTACACACACACATTGACACATGAACATTAAAGCAGAAATGTTGAAGTCTCAGCAGGGGAATTCAGAAGCCTGTCCCTGTTTATCCTGTAGCCTGAATCTGAAAGGTTTTAACAAACATAGTTGAAATAGCAGCAGATGGTCTTTACTAGTCCATCTCTGCCCATACAGAGATTATACATGGGCACACACATGGAAATTATGCATTTCCTTTAGAAAGAGGTGCAAGAAGTAAAATTCCCCTTCTAAATGCATTATGGAATATTAAAGTTTTGAAGTATTTCCTTCAGAGTTTGCCTATGACAACTACATGGACAGAGAACATCTGCTTATACTTCATGGCTTAAAGAAATCCAGGCATTCCTTGATAATGAGCAAAATGGATATAATGTTATACAAAGGAAGCTGTTCAAGTACAGGTGAAAAAGACTACTTGCTTTTGACTTCCTTACATCTTTTCTACCCTCCACAATAGGCACTGCCTTCAAAATTAAAGATGTCTTGCTGCAACTGCTCAAACGTAGTCTTTGGCTAAAGTGCCTCTCTCTCAGCTCAGACCACATCTAAATTCTAAGCCACAGGAATAATATCTGAGACAACCTTGATAGGTCAATTTCAATAATCACTTTTCTTCTCTTTACTACTATTACCCATTTCAGCAAGAGGGCCTAGACCCTCTCTTTGTGGCCTCTGACCGCAGCTGTCAGAGAGCATACAAATATATATGTATGAATAATCCCCAAGGAGGTACCTTAGAGCTTGTTTAGGATAACTTTGCATATCCCAAAATGTTTCTTCTGCTCCAGACTAGGAATCACTCAGAATCATTAGCCCTTGAGTAAGACTCCACCTGCTTTGAAGACTATCGTAGTTATATTACATTCAAAATATGAATGGACAGAAAGAAGACTCCAAACCTACATGGAAAAGTAATTCTTCTGTAATTCTTCCATACTTGTCAACAGGGAAATGCAAGATATTACAACATCTGATAAATTTCTCTAGGCACAACCAAGTAACTTCTGAGTTTACTCCAAAATAACTGTAAATTTTTCTCTCTAAATATCCCTGGGGGGGTGGGGGGAATTTTGAATGTTACTTTCATTTTAATCTATGCATTGTTTGTACTATAAAGTGAATAGTAAGGGTGCTCCAGAAACTTTGCCTAGTATCCTAGAATGAGCAAGTAACATATTACACTCAGATTTGGTTGAAATTCACACCATAAACCAGAAGTTCTAAACTTCAGAATAATCTAACAAGAGTTCCTTTCCTTTCCCAAACCAGGGATCTGTTGTAGTTCCTGTATTCCACAGGCAAAGAGCAGGAAACAGCACGTTGCTGTCTACTGGAACCTCCAGAAAGTCAGTGCATGCTGCTAATGCAGACTGGGACATGACACAACAAGTAAAAGCATCTGCACAAGCAAACAGCCTCTATGGATATTTAAGCTTATAATTCATTTGGCAGAGAAGTGAAATGCGTACGAAAGCTGCAAAGTGAAATGTAGTCATCTTCTTAAAATAGGCAACTGAAACAGGAATTAATTGATGACTGAGTCAATGGCGAGTACCTTTCAATTGCTCAGATCGCTGCAAAGTGAAGTGAACAGTGTGCTCATAATGAATGTTATATAGACAATGCAAAAATCATGAAACTGTAGGACAGATCTGCTGTTCCAACAATTCACTATATTCTTCATGCAACAGTGAGCAGAAATAAAAATGTTCACAGCTGCCCTTTCTTCCTATCTAGATCTAGGCCACAAGAGAGAAACTTCCGAAGCATAAAAGGGAATCTTCTCTTTTTTTCTAATCTTTTAAGGAGATAAATAGTGGTATTCATTAACATAGCATGAATCATTTTCCTTAGTAAAGGTATTGAACAAACAGAAAAGTCTGTCATTTTCCACCTAGTTATTTTCTCATAATGACACAAATGTTTAACTTGACAGGTAGGGCCATTATTGTGGAGAGAGGGAAGAACAGTATGGTTATTGTATCTGGATAATTATCTACCACAATACCTACAAGTTAAAACAAAATTGACGTAAAAGTGAAGGAGTGCAAACTGAATTCAAGCAAACAGTGATGGTTTTTCATGATACAGGTTAAGCAGATTTTGTAAAGTAAACATGCAAAGCAGCCTGTAAAGCTTACACTAAGTGAGTTTCAACCCAGTGAATCAACATGTGATTTCACCCAAATCCTAAGTTTCTATGTTTCTTGTAACATGTTTCAACACATCTCTAGCAGGCTACATGAACATCCTCCTGCTTCACTCAAGTGTGACTACACAGAAAGTAACCCCAGAAGGTTGTAAGTTTAAAACTTATGCTTAACTAACAACACGCTGAAAGGTACTTTCAGCTTATCAAGTTTTTTTATATTTACTCTATTACTGATGTAACTGTTACACTGGCTTAGAGAAATCTGCCGCCTATGCCTTCAACATTTTATGGACAAACAGAATAGAACATCACTGCATATGAGTCACCAATGTGCCCTGGCAGCCAATAGTGCCAACTGTATCCTGAGGTGCAGGATACAGCATCAAGCAGGAAGATAAATTACAGAAATTTTATTTCATAAGAAGTACATTGCAGGGAAAAAAATATTCCCAAAAGTCAAATATGCTGACATTGCAATTAGGGATTAAAATGTGACACACAACTCAAGAATGGCCAACAATCACGAAGTCCAAAATAGCTACCCTTTACTTTATTCTAATAATGCCTCCTGCAACGGAAAATAACACAAAAATGTGAAGTATCCTAAAGGTACATATTTTCAGCAAATATTAGTATACTCCTTCATTTTTATGTTTGGGGTTTTTTTTTTTGTAAATTACTCAAGAAACTAGATATCTTCATCATGTTTCTTGCTTTGGTATGTAAAGAATAAGCTGACAGAAGACATTTCAAAGAATAACACAAAAAACTAAATTTTTCATCTGTGAAAATTTTGAGGCAGATTTGCTTCAAAAGCAAACATACGCATTACACATGATCCACTTTCTGGCCATTTTACCCACTGTCCCTATCCCAAATCATCAAGATACTGGATGTTTAATTTTAATCTGTATGGGCAGCTATTTGTTGTCTCACTTCTGCTTAAGTGGTAAATGTTGTCAAAGGGTACATTTCCTCTGGATTAAGGAGAACTGACTGCTATTACATGTCTGAATTCCATACGCTTCTTGCACAGGCTGATGACTGACAAACCACATCCATCTCAAATGACAATGCTGGCAAGCAGGCACATAAAGAAACTGCAATTCGAGCCAGTATCAACCTTGCCGAGATTTGCCCAGTTCAAGAGTTACAAAGGTTTATTTAACCTGGAGGAGCGGCATTGCCTGTTGGGACAGCACAGCAGAAGTAGGAGCACCCACACCAATGAGAGGAGACAAACATCAACATCCCAAACTTACATCCAACAGCGCCTTCCCGTGGCTCCAAGGCGGCAGAAAAGCAGCGGCCGGCGCAGAGGGACGGCAGCCCTCGCCGGCAGCAGCACGGACAGACGGACACTGCGAGCACACGGTACTGTCGGAGCAACACGTGCAGAAGTGAACAGCAGCACAGCAGATTCTCAACTTGCCTGCTTGGGCAGAGCAGATTCAGCAAATAGTAAGAGCTCTTCTTGTACACTAAGGACAACTTACAAATTGGTCGTGTTTTTCACAGTAAAGAGAGGCTGACAAACAGCTTTGGAAAAACTGAGAGTTAACCATTTCAAATTGCAAATTAATCCTCAGGACCCAATCCTTACTATAATTTATCAGTGAGAAATTCCCGGAAATACAGAATGGGTATGTCCATGACTGCACAGTAAATTAGATCTGGTAATCAAAATTTCTCCCTACAGTCAGATTAATAGTTTATGAAATTTAGGGTATCAGAAGAAGCCAAAGACCCAAACTCACTTAGCAAAATCTCTCAACTCAGTATTAACTGAAGGTCGTCTTGCAATTAGCTGTTTACTTGTTGAGCTGCTGCCATAATTAATTCCTACAAATCATTAAGAAAAAGTACTTGCACAAACCAGAATAAGACAAACTCCCATAATTCTACTGACAATTTATATTCTCATGAGGTCCTGTAAACACAGTTATTTCATTACATTCACATGCAATATGTGGTTCCATATTTATATGTAGGAAAAATACCAATCTACTTCTGTTAATTTAAACTTCAGGCCACTGTACTTGAGCCTCCAAGTTACATTTCAATATACACTGGTAATGAAACACTTTCTACTTACTTTTACATTCAATCCAGGCAAAGAACAGCATTAATCAGCAAACATTCAGTGTGCAAAATTTGACCTTTCATGCTGGGACCTCTATGAGAACACTGCTGCCATAATTAACTTGTGATTTTTTCAATACTTAAAGGAAGCTTCTAAGAACGATAGGAACAAACTTCTTACCAGGGCCCCTTGCAATAGGACAAGGGGTGATGGTTTTAAACTGACAGTGGGTAGATCCAGACAAGATATAAGAAAGGAGATTTTTACAATGAGGGTGTTGAAACACAGGAACAGGTTGCCCAGAGAGATTAAACATGCCCCATCCCTAGAAACATTCAAGGTCAGGTTGGATGGGGCTCAGAAGATGTCCCTGCTCATTGCAGGGGAAACTGGACTAGATGACCTTTAAAGGTCCCTTCCAACCCAAATTATTCTATTATTCCCTTTTCTATTTCATAAAGTTTTATTGAGGTTTTCTTTACAGATGAGACTGACTTTCCTATGCAAACATGTGCCATTGGTACTACGTGTTTAAAGAAATTTAATATGTTAACTTTAAAGTCTTGTAGCTTTACAGTATAAAACCTGGTCATTACAGAAGACTAAAAGCATAAGTGTTTCATATTAATTCATAAATTAAATATTTGTAACTGTCCATCTCCAGCTTTTTACTCCTCTATACAAAAAAACAACCCTAAGTATATGATAGTTATCTATGTAGTCAAAACAGGAAGCAATCTTCACCATGTTTAACATAAGGCCAATCGTATTGGATTCTCTATGTTGGCTTTCAAGGTCTCCAGAAACTTTGAAGCCAGTTCATCATCCACCACTCGACCATCACTCGAAAGAGTCACTGTCATGAGTTGATGCTGTTCGAGTTTCTCATTCCCTTCTTCATCTTCCACAATCTTGAGCTCTGGTCTTGCTCGGCCCACAGCGAGGATGCAGGCCTGAGGAGGGTTTATGACTGCTGTGAAATCACTGATGCCAAACATGCCCAGATTGGAGATACTGAAGGAAAGAGAAAAGAATTTCAGTAACATCAGAAATTACATATTCCCTAGAAGAAATAATCTATATTCAATAACTAGTATGATTCAAATCCCCTCCAAGACTAAACCCATTAAATTAAAAATAGATCTGAACTGTTTTCATTTGAGCATATTTAGACTCTCAAGGGTTTGGGATTTTTGCAATTACAAATAATGCACCTTTTTAAGTCCCATTTCTTTACAGCAATATATTCCTGCACTGCACACACTAAAGGCAGAAAGTAGACCACCAAAGCAATGTCTTTAAATGTATTTTGCTTGTCCCTGTTCCAAGCCAAATGTGTTTTAGCCTGAACCTCACAACTGCATGTTACAATGACTGCTGGCATCCACCAAGTGATAAAATTTGGGCATCTAGGTATCACTCAGGCACATGAAGGCATCATTGTGCCTTTCTCCCTTGGACATTTCTGTCCGTGTCACCACCTGTGACATGGTATACTACACAAGGCTTGAACTCTTTTGTGACAGGTTGTCTGTGGAGAAAGCTGGCCCACGAGCTCCTTTTGGTTATAGTCAGAGCAAAGAGCAGAAAAACTATTAAACAATATAAAATCATAGAATAGTTTGAATTGGAACAAACCTCTAAAGACCATTTAGTTCAGCTTCCCTTGCAACAAGCAGGCACATAACTCAGGTTGCTCAGAACCCAGTCCAACCCAACCTTGAATGTGTCTGGGATAGGGCATCCATGACCTCTCTGGACAACCTGTATTGATGGACATCAGTGACAAGCTGTGTCCCTCAGGGGTCTGTTTTGGACCAGTACTGTTTCATGTCTTCATCAGTGACATAGACAAAGGGATCAAATGTACCCTCAGCAAATCTGCAGATGACACCAAGCAGAGTGCTGACAAAACTGGGGGATGGGATGCCATCCAGAGGGACCTGGACAGGCTTGAGAATTGGGTTCACAAGGTTCAACAAGGCTAAGTGCCAGGTGCTGTACCTGGGCCAGCACAAACCCTGATATCAACACAGGCTGGGGAATGAACTGACCAAGAGTAGCTTTGCTGAGATGGACTTGGGGGTGCTGGTGGATGAAAAGCTGGTGCCCAGGCAGCAGTGCACCCTTATGGCACAGGAAGCAAACCATATCCTGGGCTGCATCAAAAGCAGTGTAGCCAGAAGGTCAAGGGAAGTAATTCTGCCCCTCTACTCTGCTTTGGTGAGACGCCACTTGGAGTACTGCATCCAGTTCTGGTATCACAGAACCATTAAGGTTGGAAAACACCTTTAAGATCATCACGTCCAACCATGACACAGCACCACCACCACGCTCACCACTAAACCATGTCCTTAAGTGCCATATCCACGTGCTTTTTGAACATTTCCAGGGATGGTGACTCAACCACTCCCCTGGGCAGACTGTCCCAAAGTATGACAATCCCTTTCACGAAGAATTTTTTTTTTAATATCCAATCTAAATGCAGTTTGAGGGCATTTCCTCTCCTCCTGTTATTTACGACCTGGGAGAAGAGACCAACCCCCACCTGGCTACACCCTCCTCTCAGGCAGTTGTAGAGAGCGGTAAGGTCTCCCCTGCGCCTCCTTTTCTCCAGGTTAAACACTCCCAGCTCCCTCAGTTGCTCCTCACAAGACTTGTGCTCCAGACCCTTCCCCAGCTCCTTTGCCCTTCTCTGGACATGCTCTAGCACCTCAATGTCTTTCTTTTAGTGAGGGGCCCAAAATTAAACACAGGACTCAAGGTGCAGCCTCACCAATGCCAAGTACAGATGAAATGAACCTGTATCAACGTAAATGTTTCCCCCGATACAAGACATGAAATGTCTTTTATCAGTCTAGTTTGGCCCTTAGAATAATCCCATGGAGTTTCATCCTAAATGGAGAAAGATTTTACAAGTAATGCATCAAAACACAGTGAAATAGCTGAGGATAAAACAGTTCTGAACCCATGCTGCATGCATTAAATGCTGCTAGAGAGTTTTACCTAAAAGATCCTCCCTGGTACTCTTCTGGTAACAGTTTTCCATCTCTAGCCTTCTTTGCTAGAGCCTAAGGAAAATGAAAGAGGAAAAAGGGGCAGAGAAAAGAAAGAAATTAGTGTGCAATAGACTAATTCTTTTTATTTCAGTAAGACATTTTAAGTGCCATAAAGACATATGCTTTAGATTTAGGGAAGCACCTCAGCAACACTGTTGTATCTGCAATGATTTGGCAAAGAGACTAGGACACAAAGCTTCATTTTTCCAACAATACTGGTTGTTCAACCAGAAGCTGTTCTCTCACCTTAGAAATATTGTTCCAGTTTTTACAACAGAATCACCATTCTCCTTGGTGTTTTCAGATTATCTAGCAAAACACTGATGAGGCAAATTCCCACTATTCTTAACATTCTTCAAGTTTTTTCTTGAAAAAACTGGTATGTACCATTTTAGAACTTTCTACCGGGTTGAATGAATATATTTCTTCAGTTAAACATTCAATCACCTTTTAAAGGGTGCCTTTAAGGCTACCCTTTCTGTGATCTCCATTTCATTTGTGAGACTTTTCTTCTAAATTCCACATGTTCAAAAGAAGACATATTCAAATACAGCCCAAGAAGTTCATACCATGTTCCAAGACATGGTCAGAGTTTTACAAAACTTTAACAGTCATAATAAGTTACAAGGATACACTGAGCTTTAGTTTAGGCTTTTATTCATCTCTGAATAATTAGTGAATCAGAAGACAATAGCCACGGGAACAGCATTCCCACAACAGGGAATAATATAAGCGTAATGCATTTGTGCAATTGCATTATTTGAACGATGAAAATATGGTGCTAGGATGCACATGACCTGGAAGGAAGTTAAAATTAACATGCAGCAGAAGGGGGCACATAAGCAATTACACAAAGAAAGTGCCTGCCAATGTACAGGCAGACTGATGGAGAAGCAGCTGCAGGTCCAGTTTGTGCCTCCCCCATATGCATGTCAGATGTGTATTTATTTGAATAATTCAGTGAAGAAGTTGAAAAGCAGAATCATGTTGGTGAGGACACTTGCAATCCATGTGACCCAGTGTCTTTTACAGGGAGTGGTGTGACCTATGTTACACACATTCCTTTTGAAAGGCAAGGGGAATGCTTCCTTTATCATGGCCCTATTAAACGTAACGCAAGCCTGCATTTCCATCATGGGAACTGCAGGACACTGTGATTTGTGGTAAGAGGTTTGCAATACTGAGCAGTACTACAGGTATTGGGGATGATAACGAGAGCACAACACTTACTAATGCTTTTCTTCTTGTCATTCTATCACTAACCCCAGAACAATCTCAGCTGACCTTCCTCCTCAGCTGGCTATTATATTCGTGAAAGGAATTGTTTTCACAACACATTCAACATCAAGTAAGCAATATGGACTGCAAAAATCTCAAACACACTCATTTATGAAGGTTTTGTGGCATTATATCTTTCTGCTTCATTTCTGTTGGTTATTCCCCTCTGCCAACACAGTGTGATATGATTTCTGTAGTTCTTCTCAGAAGGTGAGAGCTTACAAAGTGCAGTGGTGTCTGGTTTGGGGACAGTTTTATACCCTAGCAGCTACTTCCACTGCATTCCTCAGATGCTGTAGCCTTTGATTAGCACTCGTTAAATGACAAAAAAAGGCCTGTGTTGGGGGTTTCATCATTCACTGTACTTTTGCCTGCCAAAAAACACTCCTTTATCTGGCAACAACTGCCACAGATCACTCTGACTGGCACCTGGTCTATGCTCATTAGTCTGAGGAATTTAATGTTACATCCTTAATTGAACTGCATATTGAAAAAAATGCAGACAGGAGTATTTTCCATAATATAACTGTAAAGAAAGTAACACAAAAAGATACAAGACATTTTTGGGAAAAGGAGGGGAAAAAACACCAAAAAACCAAAATCTCAAACCTCAAGACCGGAAATACTAAAGAAATTAGTATTATCTATCTTTCTCGTGTGAATTAGAGAAATACAATTATATTAAACTGCAAAAGTCTGTACACTTTATTTTTCAAGCAATCTAGCCACCATCCAACTAAATAACATAACCAAATTATTGTTAATTAAAACCAAGAGAGTTGCAAAATCAGTAAGAATTTTGAAGTAATGCTGACACTGCTTTAGATCCACTGCCTTTGTTATTACTGATGTGTATCTGGGTCACACTACATTTTCTGCTACAGAAAAAGATACAGCTGCTCTATTCCTCAGCCTGCTGCACATTTGAGACCTACCTTTGCAGAGGCAGCAATTTCCTTTATTCCCTTGGCAGCAACATCTTTTATGATTGGTGTAATGAGACCTCGGTCCGTTGCCACGGCAATAGAGATGTCAATGGACTGCAGCCGCCTGCAGGCTTCCCCATCCCACGTTACATTCACATCTGGCATTTGCTAAAAGACACACAGACAATAAAAAAGACAGCTGTTAGAAGAATAACAGTGCAATCAGTTAGCAAGAAAAAGGAAATTCCTTTAAGACACGTAGCTACATACAGGCATTCACAAAGTTAATTAGCTGCACTGATTTTATTTAAATTTACTTGGTCAAAAAGCATGAAGGTATGCACCAAAAACTGAAAATGGCAGGACAGACAGAAGTTCTTTCGGTGTTGCTAGAAAAAACAGATTCCTTCACTGATACCACCTTATGGTAGCCCAGCTAGAAAAAACAGATTCCTTCACTGATACCACCTTATGGTAGCCCAGCAAGTAAAGCTTCAAAGCAGTGCAATTTTTCCCTCAAAATAAATCACAGGATGTTGAACTTAAAAGTGTGGAAACAGACATCCTACTATACCCACATGTTGTTTTCAAGCATGACTCTCAACAAATGAAGGTACAAATAAAATATGCTGCAGGCACACTCACTGTTATTCAGACAAAATTCTCCTAAAATGCAACAGACTTTTGTTGTGTGTGGGCTCAGTTAAAATTGAGATGTTTACTGATAATTTCACTCAGGCTTTTGAGTTTTACCAGATAAAGCTGAAACAGCTCAGGGAAAAAAATACCCCACCATATGAGTGAGGTCTTCGCTAACTGGTCATAGATATTGTGAGGGTACTATTTCTAATAAATCCAACATTAACATTTAGTGACCTTAATGAAATGAAGAAGGTATTCCAAAAAAAAGTATGGGAGAGACACATTACCAAAAGTAACTCTATCATCTAACTCCACTACCTCTACCTATCTAAACTAACTGCACTCTTAAAAGAAGTGATGCGACAGTACCCTCTTGTGACAGTTCCTATTGTTCAACACCAGAATGTATAGTGAAAAAAAAAATAGAGAGAAGAAGAAAAAGTACAAAAAGTATGTAGTTCTCCTCTTTACAAGCTAAATGAACTTCAAGAAGTCCCACAGTTTACACAGTTGTAAGGTGCCCTCAAGTGGGTGCTGTGAAACTATGACTCTTTACATTAAGGTATTCAACAGAGATGTAGAGACAAAGAGTTTGTCATTTCAACAATGAAAGACTTATTTTTAAAGGATAGCTGCTATAGAAGCTGTTGTTACTAAGCCAAACCACTTGAGGATAACAGCCTCGGAATAACAGCTCCCAACTATGGCTTATTTTAAAATTAAGTGCAAACTTCATTTAAACCAAAATCACTCCAAAAACTTTCCACTCCTAAGTGAAATCATCAAAATTCTTTCTTTCCATAAGTCTGGAAATAAGAATTTTACATTATGTTTTCCAAATTATTATATTTGAGATGCCCTGGACTAAGAGGAGATGGTTCCAAAGCATGGGAGTCCTCCTAAAGAAGGATCTCTAAGATTTTGGTTTCAAAAAATTAAGTGGCACTGGGAGTTCTTTCCAAGCAGAGCATGGACATAAATTGGAAGGCAATGTATCCAATTCTACACAGCGAACACACAAATAGCTTCTGGTTATTGTAACACCTCTGTAGCTTGGGATGGATTAAGTAGATCCTAATGAAATTTAAATTTTAACTTCAGATATATAACAATTGTTTAACTTTTACATTGGCAAAGGGAACAATGACAATTCTTAGCAATGAGCAAAGACTGGCTGCCTGAAGAATTTTTATTTTAAAACAGCTATCACCGAAGACGCCATCAGAATACATCTCAGGTAATAACAAAGTTGGTATAAGACTTAGATAATTATTTGTTTATAACTAAGAGAAATAAGATGCAATAAATAGAAGACTTATCTTGACAATTGTTTCAGTCTGCTGACAAAGCAACTACTGTTCTCTGCAGATGTTAACAGTAGTAGAGTGGATCTTTACTAATAAGTTCTCATTTTTACAGTTCACAGCATACACAGTGCAGAGAATTTTACTTGGAGACCTAAAAAGACCTGACAATAAGCAACACAGAATTACCAGCTTTACTATGATCACATTCATATCTCCACATTGGCTCACAAAATACTTTTCTTGTCTCCTTGGCAGTTTATTATTAAAAATATATTTTTAAAGTCAATTTATTTGCTTACCTTCAGTGTAACTGCAGTTGCCTTGATAATAAAATCATTTACAGACACTTTAATGTCATCTGCAAAAAGAAAAGGAAAAATTAAGAAAAAGAACAAGAGTCATTGTTCGTAAGATTTATCAGCATTTGTGTGATGACAAGATTCCAGTGATTCAGCAGATTTACTTCTTTGAAGCATTGCCAGAAAGTCACTCATCTTCAAATGACAATAATAAAAGAAAGAAAAGTTTTCTCCCCCTTGGGACAAAAGGAGTATCATCAAGAAAAATCACATGCAGAGACATTCAGGAGAGTTTCAGGAGACTGAAAATGATAACTCAAACCAGGAGTGGCAGCAGAATCAATGACAATAGATACAACGCAGATTATGCCACAGTTGCTGAAATGAATGATATTTATACAATATTAAATTCACCATTCTCAGAATTTAAAAAAAACCCTACATTACTCTTCCACCACCATCACTGCCATCAGCTAAACAGATCAAGCAGTGAAACTGCTTAATTTTCAAATGTGGTTCATGGCATGTAACACACATACCTTTAGAAATATTCTTGCAAGAGAAAATTATTTATAGATAATTATATTAAGTGAAACATTCTTAAGTCATTACAAATTTGGAGGAATGAACCAAGTATCCACTAACCACATAAGTGGCCTGCAACATTTGCCACGATTAGCAATCTATATATAAGAAGAGACAGCATTCCAACATAACATATTGGAATTTGCATTACTATGCTGCACTGACAGAATTTCACATCAAACAAAACTGTATCTTCATCATTACTATACGCTGGTTTAGCATCTTCAAAAACTATGAAATTAGAGCCACTTCCTGCAGACAACATTAAACTCAGTATATTGACCAAATATTTCTAAATATAATCAAAATTATTTAAATTCAGAAGATTATGATGCAAAGTAAAAAAACTTTGATTCAGGATTTTTACTCAACTAAGCAGAAGTCCGAAAACAAAAAGACACTAAGCAAAAACCTTTTCTGTGATATTTTCGTGAAAATGAAGTACCTGTGTGAAGAGTGTTCTACTGAAAAATCCTCTTTTTTATTTTTTCTAAGTGCATGTCATATGTATTTTACTAACTTCTTTTGGAAAAGTAGATTCTAGTCTGCAAAGTTCATTTTCAAATTATCAAAACATCCTATAGAACAGTGCACTCAGGTGATTTAGCAAAAGTAAAAACAGTTTTAGCAAAAACAAAGCAATTTTTGATTATGACCTTATGCTTCATGCATTTTTCTAAGTAAGTAATGCCAGTTGAGGAGATAAAAAGGGGAAATTTAATTTCTTGATCTTATACATTTCTGTATAAATAAGATACAGTGGATATATGAAAATTGGGATTTACAGACGTATATTGACATTTATAATTTTTAATCCAATTCTCAATGTGCATTTTCAAACAATACTATTTTCAGTGGGACAGATTTCCATTCTAACAGTTTAACATAAGCTTGAAGCACGTATATTAATGTCAGTGAAAAAGATAACACTGCTTCCTTCACACTAATACCATTATTTTGCCTTTGAGAGGAATTTACCAAGCATTGGCTGGTATGTACAAAAAACTCTCTTTCTTTCCTCACCATGGATAAAGCCATTCTCACCCAGAATTTGAGGGGCTGCCATAGCCTTCCTTTGCCAGTCAGGTCCCCAAAGAGGCCAGAAAAACTAAATCTTAACACTGCAGAAGGACAGAGCATGAGCGTATTTTAATTTAAATTCCCCTATTATCTTTCACATGAACAAATTGAGATTTTAATCATTAAGAAGTAAATATTGCTGCATCTGGATGGAAGGAAACAAAAACCTACTGGACAATGTGTAGCCCTGTGTTAAACTGCTGTTGCCTATGGAGTGCTGTTTCAGTTGGCAAAGTAACACCTCTTGTCTTCCTGTATCTTGACAAGTTGTCCAATTCCATAATCTCCAGGAACTACAGCTTGAGTCCAACATGCAGAGTACTGAAAAAAATTATCTGAATGCATAGTGGTCTGCCTATACAAAACCTACACCTCCTGGGAAGTTTATGCAAACAAGATGAATTACACATTAGTACCACATGTTACAGTAAATCAGTTAAACTACTAACCTTTGGCCAATTCTTTTCTTAATTTCAAAACAGCATCAATGGCACAGTCAGCAGCAGCATATGCATGAGGTATGGTAGTTTTAGACTCTGTTAATCTCTTAGCAATAACTCTTCGGATGTTGCTGGCTGGGATTTCTGTGAATGTGCCCTGAAAGAAATCACATGCTGCATATTAAATATCAAGAGAGCAAACATACTTCCCATCTGCTGAAACAGGACTCCAGCATTTATGTATTATCATCAGTGACTCCTGCCCACTTCAAATATCCCCTAAATATCCCAAAATGATACATTCCAACTACTAATATGATTAAGACCATTGAATGTTGTAGTCTATTCCTCAACACAATAAACTGCAATATGTACATTCTGGTGCAATCATAGAAACAGTTTATTCTGTAATGGATCTAAGTTTGAGTTTTTGTGTTCTTTGTTTACTTCTTTGTACACTGCAAGAAAAAAGCAGCATTTTCTGAATATTACTAATTGTACCTACATTGTAAACTTCAGCTTACAAAGATACATCAAATTTACTTCTAGAACAAGAAATGTGAAACTTTTTCACAAAAGCTTTTCAATTTCTACTAATGTATATTTCAGCAAAGGCATTTATTCTTTAAAAAAATCATTTCTGGTATTGCTAACATTTCAATTTAACATAGAAATTGTATTTAGGTTCTAGAGTTTGCAAAATTATTCTTCAAGGCAACCACTAAATCATTTCCTCCCTCACTTCTTGACAGCCCCTCAATGGACATTTACATCTTGCAGGAAAGCAAAAAAATCAAGTACAGTAAAAATAAATCATCATTCTAGTTTCTCCAAGGCCTGCAATATAAACTTTTCCATGGCTTCAATTAGCAAGCTACACAAAGTAGTATGCAAACCATAATTTCAATAATTTCACAGTTTGAATTACATTGCTTTAGAACCACTGAAACATGCTAGAAACTGCACATGACTGGGCTTGACATCTGGGTGGCCTCAGTTTCCTTCCTCTCTCCAGTTCTAGAAAGCTCCGAGCTACTTAAGTAGCTCCTGCACTATTCAGCTGTAGCCATGTTGAGATCACAACAGAAGTGTTACCAGTGCAGCAGGTTGTCCTGGAGTGGAAACCGCTGGAATTGCTGGCCTTGGATAAGAAGTCACAGCAGTTGCTGATGAAGGAGAAGGCACTGCAGCAGGAGCTGGAGAAACCACAGGTTTCAATTCACTGGGTTTACCCTTCTGCTTCTCTTGCAGAAGTTTGAGAGCATCCCTGGTGATTAAACACAGTGAAATACTGACAACAAAGAAATTATTTAACAATTCCCTAAGTATTACTATTCCATCACTTATTCTAATTAATTAGCCACTTCTGTACATTTAAATTTCTGTTGTCAAACCAAACATTAAGAAGGTGATTATTATTAAATTATATTAATATTTTGTTGCCTTTGTGGTATCCTTTTAGTAAATTCACATTAACTTCTGTGAATAAAGGGCTCTTTATATGCAGTAACAGAAAACATTTGTGTTAGAGTAGCATAACAATCATCATCACTGATTGTGAGCATACAAAGTTACTTGTGAATTGCACCAAATTCTACATAAGACAGTACACTTAGGCTATAAAGTCTCAAGTAAAACCTGTTTCATCTGTTATATTTGTAATAATCTGAATTTCATGTAATTACTCAGTGCTAATTGTAAATTGAGTAATACATTTATCACTCATTTCACTGTACCTTTCTAACATAAATATGCACAGGCACAGATGTTAGACAGGTTCATACTTTGTAACACCACACCAGAGAAACAAAGCCAAAGCATTCTCCCAGGATTTTATACTGATACAGCTACCACCACACAATTTCCCTATTATGGGCAACAGTATGACAGACATGTCTAAGCCATGTCACTGTGTCTGCTCCAGCTGCATTGCATTCATAAAGCCACAAGCTGAAGATCAGCACCCATGCGGCTAAACAGAAAAGACTTCATTTACACCACCACTCCCAACTGCAAGGGAAGTAAGTTGCAGTTCTCCTCTCTTTATGCCTCAGATCTGCTAACAAAAGCCTGTATCATATACCCTAGATAAATCTCTATCTAATTTCATGAAGATACAGCATGTAAACAGAGTTTTATTCCATAAATTGGCACAGGAAATTAAAAATAAATTAAAAATCAGACTCCTTACAAACCTACCATGGTTTTGAAACACAAGCCATAAATTCTAAACTAAGCTAATTTCAGTAGATTACTGCTTGAGAGTCTATTCTTGAGAGCCAAGAGTTTATTAAATTTTTACAGAAAGAACAAAATCTCAGAACATTATGCATTCTTAGTTCTTCCTAAAAAGTAGCACTCCAGCACCATGAACTGAAAATTGAAAAGCTATGTATGTGCTACACAATGCCTTTTACCAATTGCTGACTTGCTCCAAGTTATCCTTACTTTCAACACATGCTTCAGCAGATGATACTGAAAATAAAGAAGTGACTGAGCTCAAAATATAATTTGTCATAATTAAAAGTTGTTACTTGTTTTCCCAAATTAACATGCTAGCCAAAGTTTGTTTTAAAATTGTGTTCAGTATTTAACACAACTACTACATCAGGGACAAAATTAGGAAAATTATTCTCCACCACGACAATTTGAGACACAAAAAGTAACTGCATGCCATAATGCAACTTCTTTAGTTAGTATATTAGAAGTTACCAAAAATGAGTTTAGAGTTTTAACTCAGCAGTCATAAGAGATACCATCTGGTTTTGGTGGGTTTTACTGTGTTAACTGAAAAATGCATTGCCAAAGTTGAGTTTATTTTCAGAAGATTCACTCAAGACCTTTTGAAACTTATTTGTGAGACATACAACTCTGTACAAAAGACACATACATAAAAATCAAAATTCATATGTATTTGGTATATATACATATGAATAGAGTTTCCACCCACCAATTCCACATGATTTAACTGATGAGGAACACACACAGGTACAGCAATGTTATGACTCTCATGGCTGCAAGACTGCAAGCCTGAATATAAGCAGAGTTGGAAGAGGCTTCAAAGCAAATAAAATTAAACAGGTTTAAGCACAAGTCAGGTAAATAGATATTTTATTAGAACTGGAGAAGGAAGGGTTGTGGTCACATCTTTCCAACAACTGTATGAGCTTCTATCAACACAGGGCAGTAAAAGAGAAAGATGAGAGAGAGAGGTAACAAACATGAAAGAGCAGTCTGCTCCCAGAAAAGATATGAGAGCCCAGTAAACAATAAATAAAAATGTGCCTTACCAAACTGTTATTATCACAAGCATGCAGATTTTGGCAACTGCTGCACTTCAGTTTACCACTACTAAGAAGTATGTAGTCTTATGATTTCATGTTAGCCAAAATCAAAAAAATGGTGAAAGCAAACTATTTTGTATTGATATGGACAAGTTAGGTGATACAGACACCTAAGAATCACTAAGGATCCAATGGTGCAACAAGAGTATTTTGTATTGAAAATACATTTTGTTTGATATGGACAAGTTAGGTTATACAGACACCTAAGAATCACTAAGGATCCAGTGGTGCAACAAGAGATGCATGGATCGACACAAGCTTCCTCTGGTGGCAGTTACTGTTACTAAATTGTACCCAAACCCTTTCATGTTTCATGTTCCCCTTTCACATGTTTACACCTGTTTACTCAATTCACAGATTTCCTGGAAGAAGGAAAACAGTGAGCAGAGAATCAGAACACATCAGAACTTCAGAGCACATTAGAAACTTCCAGGTATCAGACTTATTGCACTATCAATGTTATAGAAGGAACTCATTCCTCCATCATGGCAGCTGACTAAATGCACACAGCAGAGATTCCTACTGTCAGTCTGTACTCAATACATGCACATGAACTTCATCACTACAAAAACAGCACTACATGTGTGTGCTGTGCTTTCTCTGCAAGCTGAAAATGCCTGAGCAGCTCAGGGATCCCAGGCCACACTCACTTAACAGTTGGGATGAACGTGGCCTCAGAAAAACATATTTCTCAGTAACCAGCCTCCCCATCTTTTCATAGCTGCATTTATAAATCCTTAGATCACTATTAAATAGAATGGAAAGGGCAGTAGTAGCTGAAACAACCAATTTTGACATAGTTCTTCCAAACACAATGTCTGAGCTGATGAGTAGAAACATGGTACAATCTTTCACAGAACTTGAGAGTTACTTTGTACTGGCACACCAATTTCCTACTACATTTTTGAAGAAAGCAGAGGATAGTGCCTAGAAATAATCATAATTACAAAAGCTGCCACTCCTTAAAAAAAACAAAACAGCCCCCACCAAAAAAAACCAAAACAAAAAACAACAACAACCAAAAAAAAAAAACAAAACAAAAAGAAAAAAACACAACAAAAAAAAACAGGCAGGAAGAAGACAACAGTAATTCAACCTTGAACAGACACTTAAGAGAAATATAAATAAACAGAAGTAAATAGATAAAGTTGGCCTACTATTGGCCTACTAAGGGAGCAGATTATGACAGAGAGTGCTAGCAGTGAAAGTTTCTATTGCTGTTACAAGTTTTATAGTGAATTGAATTTAAAGACAGAAAGTTGGGGGAAAGAATGGTGCTTGCTTACGCAACTGACTATCTTACTTTGTTTCTCATAATCTGGTGAGTGCATCAAAGGAAATATTTCCCTGGATATCTATAGCAGCTCTCTATAAAATCTGCACACATTTCATTTCAAACTGAATATAATAGCAGAGTCTGTAGGCATCTGAAAGATTAACCCCATTTCAAAAGAATGGTTAGAAAAGCCCAGGCATTCTTTACCTTTAAATGACATTTCAAAGTCAAATCTTTTGTATAAAAATAGCAGTTTTAAAAAGAAATTATTTTGCTAAATAATTCTCGTAACTACAGGAAAATCTTTGCTCCATCTCCATGACAACCAGGAAATGTTAATTTGTTAGCTCAAAGTCCTAGAGGGTTTCCACCTGCCATAGCCTTGTTACACACCATAAATTATCATTACACTTACATAATTAAGCAAGAACTCTCTCTGATGATTTGCCGTTACATAGGATATTCTATCTATTCAATTCTTTATTTAATCTCAACTCAGCCAAAGATCATAAGAAAAAGTGCTTTGAAAAACTGAACTTCTGGGTTCAGTTCCAAGTTACATTGACCTGGTCCCGGTTGTGTTTGAACGGAACTAAAATAACAGCAGCCAGCAAAGTCTGTGTAAGTGAATGACAGCATTTGTCAAAAGGAATAATTTTACTGAGAATGAAAAATATTTATTTATGCCAAAATCCTCACCTCCAATAATATACATGCTCATGTGAAGATAATGCATCATTTCAAGGATAACTGCACTGGATCCACCACGTTTTTTATACACAACTTCCTCACCCAAAGGCCTGAGTGCCATCATTACATCAGAATACTCAAAAGGTGTAATAAACTACTAGAAGCCTGATCATAACAAACCACAGCTTTGTAAACAAACATTCTTTAAATCACAGTCAGAAAAAGAAGAAAAAATGTGAGAAAAACAGAATTCTGGAATTTCTTATTATTACACTATTGCTCTTCCCAGCCTAATAAAAATGGGAACAAATGAAATCCTAGCAGATTTCAAAACTGAACTTCAGTGGAAAAAAAACTAAAGATCTGAACTCCCTAATGAAAATGAGTTGAAGAAAACAGGCCACTGGTATTTTATTTTGACTCCGTATGCATCTCTCGGTAGCAAAATTCATGAGATCCACAGTGGTAGCTAACAGTGCTGCTTAGGAGGCAATAGTCACCGTGAGCTGAGCTGCAGGAAATGTGACAGCAGTTCCACACAGCTAAGATGGGACAAATACCGTAAGTTTTGGCTTTTTTCTAATTAAGGGCTTCTTAAAATACTTTTTATCCCATTCTCCCTATCTTTTCAACAGGTTTTTTCAAATTTAACTAAGTCCATCCATAGAAAAAAAATGGAACAAAAACTTGGCTTTTCAACTAAACAAAATTTCATTTCATGGTGACTGCTGTAGTTTCAAAGGCTGTAGGTTTACCAGATTATCTACATACTCTTTAGTGAAGATTCCTCGAGGCCCAGTAGGTGTAACATTGCTTGCATCCAGTCCATGTGTCTCCACAATGTTGCGAGCTGCAGGACTTAAGCGAACCCTAAAGAAATGAAAGGGGAAAATAAACTATTTAAACATTAACTTATTTCATTTAATGTACATCAAGAGACACTACATTTCTGTCTGGAAACAGAATTGTGATAAACTACAAGGCAGGGTGCATTGGTACAGAGTACCCACTGCAACATAGCATGATTTGCTTTCCGAAATGAGGAGAAAGCCAACATCTAGAGAATATATTTTAGAATTCTTTGATACAAAAGCAGCAACCTATTCATCAAAGAATAAATACTTGGTTTCAAGTCTTTCCACAAAATCTCCAATTCATTAGTTCCTAAAGGACACTGTATTTGCACTTAGTTGAATTTTAAGAACTGTCCATTAAGCTTTTGCCAAAAAATACCATGTCATAAAGGACCACTTGATTCCAAACATGCTGACAAATCTCTAACAGTTGCAGTGAAACAGCACTTCTGATGTTCTTTGTACTAAAACACAAGACATAATCCTTTCAAGGATCCTTTTGTGGATCATCCTCCTACTACAGGTAATGCCTGGGCAATGACCTCAATTAGTTTTCTTCCATTTGCATGAGAAAAGCCTAAATGATGACAGCATTTACAACACAGCAACCTACATAGAGAAGGTAGTGAGGTTTGACGGGCTGGGGGGGGGAGGGAAGAAGAAAAACTAGAAAAACCCCCAGAAACAAGAAAATAAAACCCTCTCAACTATCAAAACCAAACAGCTCATGTAACACATACTACCAAAATTGAATTTTCTATCTTTTCTTTACCAGGCTGTAATATTACAGCTTTTTTGTTACTGCAATTCTCCACAAATAAGGAGTGATACCTGCAAACAGGGTATATCCTGGGCCACCAAGCAGTGATTTATGGATTATTGTCACCTGACTAACACTCTGGGGCTGACTCCCCCTCCAAGACGTTTGCAATGCTTACAGCACCAAGAGATCAAAAGAAAACTATCAGTGAGCACATAAACCTACTGTTTTTAAGTTTTTCACATTCCACTCTTATGAAAATTAGAATAATTTTTTTCTAATATCAGAAATGCAAGAGCTTGGAAGGGCTTTAGAGTGTGCCATTTCTTTGTTTATTTTTTCACCTAGAAAAATAGAAGATAAGTTATAGGTACACTTAGAACACTTGTTTGAATTGACTTATTTGGCTTACAAGCAAAGAAATATTCTACATGTGCAAGCTTTATTACCCCACTCATACTAAGACACTCTCTTAAACCAACAGCCTACTACCAGGTAAAAAGGGACAATAGATTTTTCTTTATTCGGGTCTACTGATCTAACAAAGAGTTCCATTTCATTCCAAACATAGCAACTTACTGCAATTTTCCAGGTTGATGTCCCAGTTTAGGAGGCGCTGAAACTGAAGGACCTGCAGGAGTTGAGGTACGTGCAGGTGCTGGTGGAGCCACAGAAGATGGATCACCAGCATCAGTTGGTATTTCAACTTGCTTCCAGTCCTGTCCTTCCTCTACCAGCAGACCAATTAGTGAGCCCAAACGTACATTTTTGCTTCCTTCTTCCACCTAAATTTAAGGCAATGGGAACATTAAGTTACACATTGCTCTGTCTACTCCAATATGACTAAAAATAGTAGATGTTAAAGTTTCAGGCATATTACTGACAACTCATTAATAAGATATATCCTATTTTCTTGCTACTATTAATAAGATGACTCAAGACTGAAATGAATTATAATTGCTATTATAAGGTGAGGAACATTAACTTATGCCCCCAAATCCCACACAACTAAAGTTAGCATTCAGAAATCAAAGTAACTTCTTACATACACAGCCTTTGTAGCTCATAACTAGAATTGAAATACTGTTACAATTTTGCTTAACTTTTTACTTCTTCAATCTCAGTGATTTTTGAGTCGCTGCTACATTTTCATTATCCACAGTACTAAAAAATCTCTGCATAAATCTCAATGAACCCTAAAATCTCAGATATAGAAAGCGCTGAAATAACTTGAAGGACTTGAAGGTTCTGGGATGAGAGGCTGGACATGAGAAAACAACATGCAATTGCAGCCCAGAAAGCCAACGCACCCTGGGCTGCATCAAAAGAAGTGTGGCCAGCAAGGCAAAGGAGGTGATTCTCCTCCTCTACTCCACTTTTGTGAGACCCCATCTGGAGTGCTGTGTCCAGCTCTGAATCCTCAACACAGGCTGTTAGGGAAGGTCCAGTGGAAGGCCACAAAGATGACCAGAGGGCTGGATAACCTCTCCTGTGAGAACAGGCTGAGAGAGACGGGGTTGTTCAGGCTGGAGAAGAGAAGGCTTTGGAGAGACATTACAGCAGCCTTCCAGCACCTAAAAGGGGCTTATAAAAGGGAGAGAGAGGGCCTTATAGTAGGGGCAGATAGTGACAGAACAAGGAGCAATGGTTTTAAAATTAAAGAGGGCAGGTTTAAATTAGATGTTAGAAAGAAATGCTTTACTGTGAGGTTAGTGAAGCACTGAAACAGATTGCTCACAGAAGCTGTGATGCCCCAGTGCTGGAAGCGTTCAAGGCCAGGTTGGATGGGGCCCTGGGTAACCTGATCTAGTGAATGGCATCCCTGCCAAAGGGGTTGAAATGAGATGACCTTTAAGGTCCCTTATAACCCAAACCATTCAATGATTCTATGACTCTGTGAACATGTAGCAAGAACAGTCAAAAAAATGCCAACTTTACTGACAAACCAACAAAGCACAGGTGACCATGACAGGGAGAAAAAATTGGAGATTAAGTGCACAGAGAAATAAAATTCCCTTGGAGCTTTAGGCACTGCAGCTTAGTGCTTTAGTCACTAAAAATATATATACTGAAGTAAATTTAGTTTATTTCCTCCACTGGGGAGAACAGTGGACAGAACTTACACTGGTTCATTCTGCAGTGGAATTTTTATGCATAGTGGTTTCAGTTCACACCAATTCTCATTTAGGTCATGAATGAGAAAATGGTAATGGATATTAACGTTGAGAAAACTTTCCTGTCTGACCATCCAGGTGCCTCTCTCTCAGTCCCACTCCCACCGCCTGAGCCGGGACCAAAGCCCCTTGGCAGCGGGCAGCTCCAGTGACCCCACGGGTGCTCCCTTGGCTCCCTGCACACCCCACACTCACACAGTCAGACAAGGTTTCCTTACTAAACTGAACCTGGGATTCCCACAGAAGAGTCTCAGACACCTGGATGCCTAAAGCAATTTTAACTGTAGCCCAGTAACATAAAACCAGTTCAAGCTGGTGCCTCTGGGGAAGGATCCCAAACAAAGGAATCTCTGGGCTTTTATATTCTCCCAATCTTTGCCCCCTGATAGTCTGGGGTGTTCCTGCTGAGTCCTTGGCTCCTGCTGTATCCAAGTGTTTGGTCACCTGGCCAGTGCCACAGATCCCTGTGCAAAGGGTCAGCACCAGGTCCCAGTCCCTTGCCTGGGACTCCTGACATTTCCCCCACCCAGGGCACAACTTGCAGCTCACACTGCAGCTGCACACCCAGCTACCTGATTTAAGTGTATTCCTCAACAATTAATTACAGTTCTTAAACAATCGATCATTCATCATCTGTTTTGTTCCAAATTGAACTGTAACATATTTTAGGATTTTAAAAGATCGGTTTTAAGTTAAGAAGCAACTCTACTGAAAGAACAATCATCATTCTAAAATTAGCCTTCTAATATTTCATTCAGTTATTTAATCTTTTACTGCATTTCACACTGAATCAGATGTGATCATTAAAAGACCTATTCAGAGAGAGAAGAAATATAAATGCATGAGTTTCTATTTTACTGTTAGCCTCCTCTTTCTTAAATCATACATAGATTATACAGTCAAGAAAAACCAAGAACGGTTACAGAAGTTTAACTTAAGCTAATGAACCTTCTACCATAAATGCAAAACCCAAAGCATTAAGCATTGAAACCCAAAGCATTAAGACTGTGCTTGACTCCAGTTTTCCATACCAAACTCAAGTCAAGATGGTTCAGAATTGTAGTCGGCATCAAAAGGCACAAAATTTTTGTCTCATTTCTTTTAGGAAGTGAGTAAAATTCAGTCAGATGCTAGCTCAAAGGCACAAAACATTTTTAAACTTCCATCAGCTACATCACATCTGAAACTTCTGAGTGGCCCTTGGAAGGACAGTCTTTTCAGTAAGTAATCATCTCCCCATCCATAAACCTGATAAAGCTAATTTTATAAACCTTACAGAATCATCTACTGAACACGCAATAGAGTGGAAATATCTGCTGGATACTGCAGAAAGACTACAAAGGATCACACCTAAGCTAGGGAAAATTCAAAAAAAGATCAGAAAATTTCTGATCTTATTGATCTCTTGTTATTTCAGTTTCCAAAACATCAGGTTTCTTCTTTTTAGGACACTGGAATAAAAGCCTGTCTATTCTGTACTCTAATTCTTAGGCCACCATTTCTAGATTCCCAGGATTAAAAGAATCCATTAAAGATTGGGTTTGCATAATAATCTGTTCATGTTACTCCAATAAAGCTGCCTCTCTTCCCTTATTCTGAAAGATATTATAGTTATTTTCCACCTCCTGGCATCTCCTTCTCAGGTTGAGCTCTTGGCATAGGATTGTTATTGGATGATATGGATATCATAGCTAAGGCTGAATGTCACTGCTCCATGGCACTGATATCATGTAGCTGCTGGAAAGTCTGGCTTTGATCTATCAAAAAATGTGCCACAAGAGCAATACACACAAAGAACTTTTGAACTTTGCAAAGCATTTGGAATACAAGACAGGAAACAAAAAAACACTGCCTCCGAAATACTAATGTTACTTGCAGCCATAATGAATTACTATTAAAGAAACATCAAATTTCAATATTCATTTTTCTTCTTTTTTAATATCTCTCTAGGATTCATTATTTAATACTTTTGACAGAGAGAATCCCCATATCTCCTCACAATCTAACAAAGCAGTATCTGCAAATGCAGAAGAGGTTTCACAAGTTTTTTGCCAAGGCTATTACAGGCAAAATAATTTTCGGAAACATTAAAAACTGAAGAAGAGAGAATTAAAAATAGAGAAAGCATTGCCCAGCAATTATTTAAATAACTACATTGAGACTAAAAACACATTAAAAAATATGTCTGATATAGGACTCCATCCTGGGATAGCAGAATAGAATCTCTGAAACTTATTAAGTGTGTTGCTCCACAGTAGAACACAAAAACTCAGAAGTTTTAAGGTGCTACAGATTGAACATCGTGGAAAAAAATACTATTTAGCAATGCAATTAAAAGAAGGAAGAGATTTACAAAACTCTTACTTGTCTATATACACTAGTGTTTAAATGCAAGTAATCCTGTAGAAATTAAACATTAATGACAATTTTTGTAAGCTCCAACAGAGTTTACTCACAGCTGAATTCCACCTTCCATCACCTCTTCTCCCTACCCAGCCCCCCACCTGTCTTGAGGCTTTCACTTTTGCAAAGGATGCTGCCTTTGCTTATAAAGAAAAGGAAGACTCTAAACAGAACATCACTTCTTCAGTGCTGCCACACAGGAAACTACTCTCCCTTCTCTCTTTTTTTTGCAAAGGATAACTGTGCACATACATGCCAATGTAAGAAAATGCAACTGTAGCAGAGACAGGAAATCTAATGTACCAAGCCAAAAAGCTTTTGTAACAGCAGCAGGAACTTCTGTCTTACTGTGTGTAGGGTAGAATTTTCTCATGACTTCAGGAACTAGTTTGTACACGTGCCCATTCTGCTGTTTCCTAAATAGCTGGATTGCAATTAATATCTGTATGCCTAATTGATATAATCATGTTATACACACCTCATGGGTAGATATTCCCTAGATAAGATGTCCCTTAACAAATCACATAATATTTACTGTAAGTACACATTTCTCATATTTTTATTTATTTTATTCCAAATTCTTCCATGCAGCCTGTTCTTAAATTATTGTGAAGGGAGAGAAGAAACAGCTGCAATACACCACCAGCACAGAAATGAGATCGTCTGGAAAATTTCCAACTCATCCCAGTTCTTGTTCTTTATATTAAGCTTAATAAATCTAATTTTAATAGAGGAAATTATTAACTCTAAGAATTGTTCTCTGGGTCAGCCCATCTTGTATAACATTCCATCCTGAATGACTAGTACAAGACAATCTAGCACAGAGATGACACATCCTGGGTAAAATATCATCCAAAATTCCATATTCCAATTAACTGATTGTTACTTGTTGTCCTATAACTCAGAGTAGGATGTCAAAAACTACAATATTTCATGGACATAATTCATAAGGTGTAAAACATACAAAACAATCAAATTCAATCAGATTAACTGAAAATCCTTCTATATATAGAATCATGTGCCATGTACCAGTAGTCTAATACACACATGGAACAAATAGAGCAATTATTTCTCCCTAGGAATGCTAGTGTATTTTCCTGAATGCTGAGCAGAAATATAGCTAAACTAGTTTTTGAGGCAATAGGCTAAACAACAGTCTGAAGTTACATCATCCTACTCAAAAATGCAGAATCCCTACCAGTATTTTAGCCAATATGCCATCATCACTTGATTCCATGGTAACCACTGCTTTGTCCGTTTCAATTTCACACAATGCATCTCCAACACTCACTGTTTCACCTGCAAAATACAACAGAACTTAAGAATACTTACCCTAAACTTCCTTTCAGATTTATTTAACCATGGAAGTTAGATAACCACCACATAATACAGACATTTTATATTCTTTAATGTATTTTAAAGCTAGTTGATCACCCATCATTATTTATCATATTGTATCTTTCCAAATAAACCCACCAAGATTCAAGAAACACAAACTGCTGTGGCAGAACACTGACATGTTTGACATGTTCCAAATACTGATGTTTACAGAAAGCTTTCCAAGAGGAAGCACACAACACAATTAAATTTATTTCCAGAACCCCATACTCAGTAACACTGCCACAAATAAAATACTGAGCATTCCATATTCACTCCTAGCACAAGTCAGAGCAAGCTGTTTAAAAATGCTTACGTTTAACTATGTTATCATAGTTCTGTAACTGGTATCTACACTATTAAAGACATTCAAATAAAATCCCCAGGAATTTTAATGTCTCTGGGAAAGCACCTCCGCAAGCTTGCTTAATCTCCTGTATAGTTCAGAAAGATCTTTTAAAGCATTTATTCATACTTACTATTTGAAATAAAATTATGCATATGCATAAGTGCTAGAAATTGCTTTTGCTATGCTACACAAATCCAAGATAATTCTGAAGCAAACTCTTCCCCTGCTTTTGAAGAATAACTGTAGCTGCTCACAGATGATAAAGATATTACATGTCTGGATTATCCCAACAAATCAATATTGACTAGATGGCCAACACTAAAACTGAAATTACATCCAAAACTTTGAGGTAGTCAAATGTTTTGGCTTTCAACAAACCACAACTTTTTCCTTGTAGAGACAAAACATACAAGCATAAAACATGCCTACAATTTTATATGAAATACAATTTTAATATTTCTCCATTTCCAGAAATGCTGCAACAGCATTACCTGCCTAAGCATTTAGTTTAATTATTGACATAGCTCTATGGTGCTTAAGGATCAGAATTAAGCTAGTGCAGATTACCACCTATATTTAGGCAACAGAGGGATACTATAAAAAAACACTATTTCCTATTCCAGGACTGTATGAATTAGAAAGGGAAAACGAGGTGTTGTACCTCATTTGCGTTGAATGGAAACATTCAAAGCTCAGTCACCTGGATAGTTTCATAAGTCATAAATGTTCCTATTACAGAAATTGGTAGAGAAATATATTTCATCTTTTTAATGTAATCATCTAACAGCCACATTACATTTTGCAATAACTAGAGCATGAAAGTTTATAAGAGGAAGTCAAAACTCCAGGCTCTATACAGTGTTTTAATTCACTGGATCATTAATTCAAGTAGCCTGTATACCAGATCATTACGCAAGTACTTCTCAGGTGTTAAGAAATCAAATTGTTGGGCAAATTCTGTAATTTACAGAGCTAAGATTGGCAAGCAGAAAGGAGCTTAGCTGCCTCTCTTAATATGCCATGAGATTGTAAGTGTTCTGCACCATTGAAAAGGAATCTGAGCTAAGAGACTGGCAGCAGTACCTCCAGCAGTACAGGCCAGCCAAAGCAAACGCCTTCATCCATGTGTTTGTCACACATGACATCTCAACTTGGGTACCTGAGGCTGTTCATAGAACACTAAGTATTTCCTTGCACAGGCAAGGCAAGAGAAAAATCTTCAGAGACCTGGATAAACTACTTTTCCACTATTCTTTGTTTTTCTGTCATTGCTGCAGCCATAAAGATCCCATGAACTTGAAAGGCAATTGACTAAATGCAGTATAACAATATTTCACTGCAGCATTCAAGTCCTAGGTGTATTTCAGCACCCAAGTGCAATAGAAAGGACCATAGTTCTTTCCATTAGAGACTGCAAATGCCCATTTTGATGTCAATTACAGATCAGCTTTCCTAATAATTAGAATGGGAAAGAACACTTTTGCAAACCATATTTTTGTTCTTGCACTTTAAAGTGAGAGAGCAGTATTTGCAACAGAAGTTGCTTGAACAGCAGCTCTCTGAGATTATATATAATGCCCTTGAAAAATCTTCAGCGAGGGTTGGGTTTTCTTGTTTGGTTGGTTTTTGGTTTTTTTGTTTCTATGTTAGTTTGGTTTGGTTTTAACGATTAAATTCTTATAGCTAGGCTGAAGCTGGTTAGGATCTGTACTGAGGCAGAGTTTCCTTCCTTCCAGGAGATCCATTGACATCCAATAGCCTCCATGCTCTGTTCAACTACTGACAGACAAGTATCCAAATTACAAGATACAAACTACATTTCTTAATTTACTCTTTGCAAATAAAATCAGAGTTGACTGAACATACAGACTGAAGTCCCTGGAGCTGATGTCTCAAAAGGTAGCAGAGTTACACTGCACATGGATGCTGCCAGCACTGTTGTATATTCTGTTTTCTGCCCACATTAACGAGAGGATTTTGGTCTCCTGGGCTGTCAGTCTACCATCTTTCATCAACATTAAATTCATACATAATAAATACAAGTTTTTAGAAACATAGTTTTATCTTCGTGAGAATGACTTTATTACCCACAGGAATCAACATGAAACTGCATTAACAATGAGAAGGAAAAGTAAAACTGTCAATTAAATTCAGCGCTTTTCCTTCTGCAGTAGTGAAATCATCTGTCCATCCTGTGAAACTGTAAAATGAAAACAGTTGATATTTACACAAAGAACAGGAAAAATTATCCAAATAGTATTATACTGACCCCTTCTGGTTAAACAGTGGGAAAAACATATATGCAAGCAGCTTGCTTCTGTCACCTGCTTAAAAATATTTATTTTCTTGGATATTAGATTGTTAAACATTTATATTCAGCAATAACACTACTTTTGCACAGCAAACTCTCTGGAGAATTAAGTAGTTAAGAGCATCCCTTGCAGAGAGGAGTGTAAGCATTAAATCATTTGGCTATTTTCTTCAAAATTTATCTTCACTTTTTTTTTTTAAATGTTGTTTTTATGTTTATTGCTCAGACTTTTGGAGGAAACAAAAATATTGATAGGAATTAATTATGGTCACAGATGTGGCCAATAAGACAAAATACTATATTTGGGTTTGGTCTTCTGTCTAAACAGAAAACAGAGCAATAAAAGTACTAACATAGCTTTCTTTCGAATTCCAGTCGTCAATTAAGATTTTATTTTAATTTAATTAAAATAGGTGTGAAGCTTTTTTTCTTTTTGTGTTAGGGTAGAAGGGTAGTGGAAAGACTGAGAAAAAACACTGTATAGCTTTTACATTCTCATACCTTTTTATGGGGAAAGCTGATTCATTCATGTTGTGAAGCAAACTGGGATCTACTTCAATTCCTACCATGCTCTCTCTGCTTTCTCTTGCAATTTTGAATGCTATAATTATTGTAAAACAGGCTACTGTTGATTTTTAATATCTTACCATTATTGACAACTAATGAATATAAAAAGGACTTTGGATCATTCTTTCCTCTCTACAAAATCTTGGACTTAATTAATTGAAACTTCAAGTTTCAAGAATACCGGTGCACTTCTTTTTAATAAATTTCCATATTGTTCCCAGTAAATTCTGCAGAAATTCTTACAAGAAGTTTCATGAGCAAAAGGTCATGTCCACTAGTGGAATGACAAGCTGTCTTCCAGCCACCTCTCAAAATGTACTCAAAAAGTAAAGTGCTGCAGCAACACAATAATGGAAACTCTATCAACACTTAAAAGGATAAGCCAAAGGAAATGGCTTATCTAGGCACAATAGTCAAAACACATCTAGCTATCCAAATTGTGCCTGTCAAAGATAATAAGCCTTAAGATATTTTCTTTTCTCCAGATGTATTAATCTCTTTAGCAAATCTAAAAATACCTGTGAACAAGATAAATTCCTACAGTCATCTAAAACTCTGCAAGGCATCCTACACCAATGGACAACTGCTACCTGGAATCCAAAACTACAGTGAAAATTTAGTTTTAATATTAAACTGAAGAAGAGAAAGGGTAGGAGTAAACAGGAATAAGGTCTTTGACAGAACAGGAACTGGTGATTCTTCTACTGATATTTTTCATTTACATGCAATCTATGTGAAGACAAAACTGACAGACTTTTAACGCAGTTGCTCCAACAACAGAAGCACACAGTCATCAGAGAACAGAGTTCAGGCTTTGTTTGCATAAGTACTTTGGTTTTTGCTTTGTGTTCTATTAGGGAAAGACTTTGCCATTTGGAATTAGGGCCATGAAAGTAATTTCTATTTTTCTCTCAGCTTTAATTGAAGACTGTAGTTAAGATCTCAAAAAACAGAAGCTCTGATTAGCAACTACAAAAATACCATATCTTTCATGGTATTTCATAACAGCAAAATACTGGAACAGAGATCCTCCCCAAAGTCAATGATGCCAAAGTTACTGATCAGCATGACAACACTGGGAATTAAAAACAGTACACAACACTCACATCCTGGAACAGCCTAATGGAAACTTTGCCAAAAAATGATCAAAACTTTTTGGATGACAATTAAACAAAAAGCATTTCAAGAATCAATAACTTCAAAGCAGGTACTGTTCATGATTACAGCATCCATATACCAAACATTTTGGTTCAAAATACTAATCTATAACCAGGAGGAATGATCTTATTCTTACAGAATAGATTTACATAGGTGAAAAATTATGGAAAATGTGACCATACAAAATGCTATCTTACCTTCCTTTTTTAACCATTTCACAATGTTTCCTTCTTCCATTGTTGGAGAAAGTGCAGGCATAAGAACTTTAATACCAGGTGTACCTGCAAAACAAGCACATGGTTACCTCGACTAAGTACTTTTTCAGTACAATCTTTTTCTTACTAAACTGCTTAACACAAATGAAACTAAAAGTGCATGAAACTCACAGCTGAACAAAAGATTCACTATGACACTCTTTTTTAAGATGCCATACAAGCATGCCCTCCAAAGAGCACCAAGGAAAACAAGGTACAGTACAGAAAGAAATGAAAATTCAAGGATCCTGAATTCTTAGACCTCAAGTTTTGGTGACTTTCTTGAAATTCCCCACAAGCACTACATCATCCTTTCTCCTGTCCTCATTCTCCTCTTCAACCCAAGCTGTGGATTTTTTTTCCAGATTAAAGCATCTTTTAAATCAACAAAACCTTTGTGATCCTAGTACTCCACACACCATTGATCGACCTGTTTCACTGATAAACTTTTCCAGTGTTCATTTATCCTCTGTACTAGAAAACTGTATCTACTTAGCAGAAATTGCTTGATTTCAAGTTTCTGTGATTTTCTCTTGTGTGTCTGTTAAAAAGCTTGAAAGATCTCTCATTAGCGTTTCTTCTCACGGGTGTCTACAGAGAGACCATATAAATTCTTAGCTTTTTCTTTCTTTTGACAAGCCAAATAAAAATCTCTGAACAGACCAATGTATTTAAGCAACTCCACAGCACAACCTCTGTGTCCCTGCAGCACCCTGCACCAGACACAGGCAGCTGGCAGGTCACTGCAGTGTGCAATGGTCTGAAGTGGCTCAGTAAAGCCACATGCAGAAGCAGCACTGCATAACAGCAGCTGTGGGCCATGTTAGGGGGATTCTTCCGAGGGCAGAGCTCAGGGCACAGCACATTCCTTGGCTTCACAGCAAACTGCATCTCTTACCATCTGATCCACTACACCAAAGGAGTATTCTGACATTAATATGAGAGATATTACCTTTCTGAACTTTTAAAATAGTTAAGAGGCCAAAAAAAAGTATCTTTTTAGATATAAATTTGTAAAAGCAGCTTTCCAGTACCTGACTTTTGAGGCTCTTTCTTGAACTATTATTCAAGGACTATTCAGTTACAGAACAGAAACAGACACATAGAAGGTATAATGTATACAATGGCAAGGTTCAATTCTGCTCCATATTCCTTTTTCTCTAATACCCAGCATTAAGGTTCATTATCATTCAATAGGAAACAACACCACATTTTTCCCAGTTGCCATATTTCTTAGAGTAAGCAGGAACACCTAAAAAAATCTTAGAAATTAATCCCTTTTCAATTATTTCCTTATGATCGGTTTTTCAGCTCAAAATTCTTCTAGTTTTTTCCTTGCCCTCTTTCTTCCAGGAGCTGTGTTAAGGCACTTGGAGGACAGGGAAGTGATTCAGGACAGCCAGCACAGCTTCACCAAGGGCAAGTCCAAACTAGTGGCCTTCCATGGTGGAGTGACTGCACCAGCAGATGAGGGAAGGGCTAGGGATGTCACCCCTCTGGACTTCAGTAAGGCCTTAGAGAGAACAATGTTCTGAAGGACCATGTCAAAGCTGGTGAAATAGGGATTTGATGGGTGGAATTGGTGAGGAATGGGTGAGGAATTGGCTGGATGGTCGCATCCACAGGGTAGTGGTCATCATCTCAGTGCCCCCATGGACACTGGTGATAAGTACCTCTCAGAGGTACTGGAGGATGAAAAGCTGTCCTGGGGCAGCCTTCTGGCTCACAGCCCAGAAGGCAAACATATCCTGGGATGCATCAGAAGTGTGGCCAGCAGTTGAGGGAGGTGATTCTCCCCCTCTACTCTGCTCTGGTGAGATCCCACCTGCAGTGCTGCATCCAGCTCTTGAATCGTCAGCACAGGAAAGACACGGATGTGTTGGAGGGGGTCCAGAGGACAGCCATAAAAATTAGGGGGGATGGAGCACCTCTTGTATGAAGAAACATCAAGAGAGTTGGGGTTGTTCAGTCTGCAGAAGAAAAGGTTCCAGGGAGACCTTATTGCAGCCTTTCAACACTTACTAAAGGGGGCTTCTAAGAAAGATGTTAACAGGGCTGATAGCAATAGGGCAAGGGGTAATGGTTTGGATCGAAGGAGGGCAGATTTAGACCAGGTATAGGGAAGATTTTTACGAGAGGGGTTTTACAATGAGGTTGCCCAGCGAGATGGTGGATGCCCCTCCCTGGAAACATTCACAGTCAGGATGGAAGGGCTCTGAGCAACCTGCTCTATTTGAAGATATCCCTGCTCATTGCAGAGGGGTTGGACTAGATTACTTTTTAAAGTCCATTCCAACCCAAACCATTCTATATTTTTAAAATGTGAAATGGAAACATTACAGCAAACCTCTAATGACCTAAGCAGCCATCAACAATCTTGACATTTTAAAATGCACCAAGAGGAGAAAGTGGGTTATTTTTCCCCTAAAGCCCCCAAGACAGCAACACAATCAGGATCATGCTACCCAAAACACTTGAGTTCTGTGCAAATGAGCTCAATTGCTTCGTTGATGTTCCCAGAAGGCTGCATGAACAAATACACATTTTTTGTACCAGTCTCTCTGTGGTAGTTTCAGTTTAATATTACTCATGACTGTAACATTTAGAAATGTATCCAGACAATGTACCTCATAACACAATTCTGAATTACCTCCAAACATTTTCTTTAAAAAGCTTCTTCTTGAAACCTCTCATTTAGGACTAATATACAGAAAAAATAAACTATGTTATGTATGTGAATGCTTATCCATGTTCATTTACTAATACAGTTTGGTAGTATTTGAAGTATGATAGAGAAATTAAAATAGGAGTTAACAATTGTGTTATGCTACACATATTTACTTAAAAATATTTATCAGTAACAGCAAAGAGAAAACAATACATTATAGGATGCAAAGAAGTGGTCTCAGTTTCATTAGTCTAACTTGACAAATCTGACTTTGACAACCAAAACATTATTTTGAAGTCATATCCCCCAAAAATCTAGAATTACTGAGCACTAGAGAACAGACCACATTAAAAAGAAAGCAAAAATTATCCATATTTTTAATGAGGAAAAAATTAATTTTTAAGCACAGTGGTTCACATTTCTCTTCCATGAAGAGCTACTTGATCCATTTCCCAGAATGTGCTTCATTCTTTGGCATAAATACAAAACTGAACAACAAATTTGTGCCACTGCAACATTTCCCCTTTGCTGTTACGAGCAACTACCACAAAACACAAAATCCATTCTGGTCCTTTGCTGAAGTTAGAAGAAAAACTCCAGCAGCAAGTACATGTGAAATTAACAAATATATAAATAAAACTGGATACAAAGTAGAAGGAAGGACCTTGTGCATCCATTTAATGTTTATGCATAGAAATGCCCATGTTCAGAGAAGTTCAGTGCCGTTGCAATTAAGAGCCTTGTTAAGCAGGGGATACACAAGAACACCAGCTACAACAAAGCTTTCAAAGCTATTTTATTTGCTTTTTAGTTAATGACCATTCACATACAAAAACCAAGCTTCACTTGCCTCTACAAAGAAAAGCAATCTTACATTGAAGAACTCCCTTCACCAGATATGTTTTGCCCTCATTAAACAAAAAAGGGAGATAATAAAAGGAATCACTACATTCCTGTAAGTGAGTTGCACTGTACAGGCAGCCCTTAGAAGCACTCTGGGAAATAAATACTGTTAGAAAAAAAATCTGGCAATTTGCACAGAACCTCAAAGACTGAGCTCATGGGCATACTAGAATTTAGAATCATAAGCACATTAAACTTCTGAACTCCCAACCACCATCCATTGATTTTTACTTCTCTCAACAGTATCTGTGTTATTAAATATCAATTATCTGAATAAAAAAGAAGGAAGACGTAAAAAAACCCCACAAATAAACTTCACATGAACAGGAGACTGCTATTTTTAACAAAGCCCTTTGGGTATCCAAGAGAATTTGTCCTTGCTTACATATTTTAAGAAAAGAGCTGAATCTGGAACATTTCTGCTGCCTTCCATCTCCATGAAGGGATTCAATGCATATTTAGGCTGCATATCACACTGAAGAGCAGGGCTTTAAGAGAAGAGCAGACCAGTAACCTCTATCATTTCCTATAAATTACAATCTAAGAATCGCAAGGAGAGTAAATTTTGTACTTAAACTTATTTAGCATAACAGTTTAATTGCCTCTTTTTGACCTCTTTTGATATGGAGCCAGCCACAGCATTTTCAAACCAAAAACCCCACAATGAACTGAAGACAAATGCTTTAATGTGTCCCACCAGAGAGATATTTCATAACTTCCTACACATACTCTGTAGTCAGTAGAGAACTGAGAGATTTACTCCAACTTGATGCCAATGATAAGATTAAGACATTAAGACATTAAAAAGAAAGAAAAATTGACAGACCTCTAATACAAAAGGGTCATTCTATTTTTCTGTTTTTGTTTTTTCCCCCGTGACCAACAAACTAGGAATTCCATTCTGAACTGATTTAATTATGCAAAACAACTTTTCCTCTACCAGCACCACAGACAATCGCAGCAATATACAGAGAAACAAAAAAGATGTGACACAAAAAACTGGATTCACATGAACCAATACATCAAACAGTGGCTTTTTCAGGAACAGAAAAGCGGAGAAATAAAACTAATGCTGAAATAAAACTGACAACTTTAAACTGTCGAACCAGGAACCCAGAGTGAATTTTATGTCCAAAGGTGCTGTATTTTACCAGAGAAATGATGACTTTTCCTATTTGTTATTTTCCTATTTCCTATTATGGTTTTTCCTATTTGTTTTCATTTTAGAGGCCACAACAAACATTTAAGAAAAATGGTGTCACCAAGATCCACACCACCTTGAAAAGTTGCAAGGACACAAGAAGGGTTCAGTGAGGAAAGCCTGAATGAGTTAAAGGTATGATCTATCCACCCTAACACATAAAAGCTTACTGTAAGGAATTAAAGAAGATTTCCATCATTTGCATATCCAAATTTAGAAATTTAACTCCAGCTATATATTAAATACTCTCACCATGAAGTACTACAACAGATTGTCTGGGAGGACTGTAGACAAGACTTCTTTAAGGAGTTCAATAATAAGACCAATTTAGAAGTAGCTTATCCTGCATTACATTATATTTGTATACTCTTATATGAAGAAACAATTTTTTTTCTAATAAAAGTTTAAAATTAGTAACCTTTGTTTCAAGAAAAGGATAGACTTCATTGTATCACACACAGCAGGTTTTGCAAAGGAAAATATTTTTGTACAGCAAAGCAGCAAAGGCAAAGAGTGCTGGAAAGAAGGGAATGCTGAGAGAGCTAAACCACAACAATTAAAATGTCTGTTAACTACTACTCAGTTTTATTACACAAGGTTAACAAAAGTTCAGTTCTTTATAAGTGCACTTAAACCCCAAAGACTTCAGATATTTCATGCTCAGCATCACACCAGAATCTCCTAACAATGCACATGATTATTGTTCACAAATTTCACAATTTGTAACTTGCAGATCAAGTAGGGAAATATCACATTTTATTTCAGCATCCAACTCTTTCCACATCTCTTAGAGACAGTGAAAAACATTGAAGGGTAAATGATGTGCCTGATAACTGTGTAACAACAAACTCTGGAAAAATGCATTTCGAACAGTTGTTGTCATAACCTCACACCTTGTATGTGGAACACATGTCACACATGCAATTAATAAATTAAAACTCTTTCTCCATTTAAAAAGAAATTACATAAAATATACATTTCACGCCCTTCTCCAGTTACTTGAAACCTTACCTGGAGAAAAAGATGGCAGAAATGTGGTGTAATCTCCAAACAGGGACCAAAAACCCAAATAAAAAACTTACTTTCCCTCTTTTCCAGTGCTTAGCTGTACTTAGAAAACACTCTCCTGTTTTCATCACTTGGAACTTTTTTCCTTATTCACAACAGAATATTTTCGTATTTGAAAGTCTAATCTCCCATCAATCCATTTTCCTTTCTAGATTCCAACTCCTTCAGGTTTTTTCTTAGTGATTTTGCTTTCTAGACCTTTAATAATTCTGACAACTCTCTCCGAATTTTCTCCTATGGGCCCATACACATCCTGCTGTGTTTCCAGTACCTCCAGAGACCGAACCGAACGGCACTCGGGCCGATGACCGCAGGTGCAGAGCCCTCCACGGATGGTCTGGAGGTCTCTCCCTGCCCCTTATTGCAACACATGAATCTTCTGTTATATTTTCTCTCCCCTGTCCAGCTGGAGGGGAGCGATAGCGGCTTTGGTGAGTGCCTGACATCCAGCCAGGGTCAACCCACCGCAACCACCCGCTGTCAACCCTCTCTCCGCCGCAGGTCCCCCGCAGCAGGGCAGCCACCACGCCAGCCCGCCACTCACCCAGAAGCTCCCGGGTTCCGTGCAGGTGCCTCCATCCTGCCCGGGCGGGGAGGGAGAGCCCCATGCCCAGCGCCGAGCGCCCGGCCCGCAGCAGCCTCAGCACCCGCTCCCCGCCGCCGCTCAGCCACAGGGACGCCGCCATCTTCCTCGACCGCCCTGGGGCTGTCCGGCTCACTGCCTGAGCAGAAATAACCTGGCGCGCCCCCAGCGCCGCGGGCTGGTTACACCAACCCGCAGTACCCCGCCTGCCCCTCCCGCGGGTCTGGCCGCCCTTATGACCCCAGGTAAGAGCAAATGCAACCGCAGGGACACCCAGCCGGCCTGTCCGTCCCCGGGGCGCACCCGCATCTCTGCCAGTCACTGCCGGCTCCCGGCCGAGGGAAGCGCACCGGCCTCTCCCTCCCTCCCGCCGGGGCTGGCCCGGGTCGGGGCCCACGGCCGGGGATGCCCAGCGCTCCGCAGGCGCTCGCGGGGCCCCGCAAGAAGCCCCCGAGCAAGGACCCCGCGCTGGCCGCACCATGGCGGCTGCCGGCGGGGACGCGGCGCAGGTAACGAGGGGCGGGGGACGGCGGGGCTCCGCCACTGCTCCGGAGAGCCCCCCGCAATCGCGGGTGCTGAGGCTGTTCTTGGACCTCGGTAATTAGCCAGGAACTTCGTAGCTGCTAATTAGTAGGGAGGACCTGGGAGTACTGGAGGATGACAGGTTGACTGCGACTCGGCAATGTGCCCTGGCGGCCGGGAGGAAATTCAGCCAGCAACACCCAGGCGTGCAACGCAGTGTCCAGGATTCAAGGGGGAATGGCCATAAGCTAAAACACAAGTGCCACCTCAACACGAGGATGAACTTTACACTGAGGCTGGCAGAGCACTAGCACAGGCTGTCCAAGGAAATCGTGGAGTCTCCCTCTCTGGAAACATTCAAAACCCACCTGGAGGCTTTCCTGTGTCACCAGCTCCAGGCGACCCGGCCTTGAAAGGGCAGTTGGACTAGATGATCTACAGCGGTCCCTTCCAACCCTGACTATTCTGAGATCCTGTATAAATATATTGTGAAATTTAGTACAGTTTCTAAAATGTTGCCAGCTGTCAGTCTGGCGGCATCCATAGGACTTGTGGCCCTTTTAAAATTAAATTTATTTTTAGGCTTGTTTTGTGATTTAGTTTTCTTTTGGGTTTTTAGGGGGTTGTTTTGTCTCTGATTGGGGTTTTAGATATCGTGACATTTGGAACAGGAGTCGGCAGTACTGTGCTTCATGAACAGAGCAGACATTTAGTACATGGAACCATCTCCTGGATGAGGCTTGAAACGCCTCTCCAGTTTGTATGTGGCACTGTCGAGAGGCCAAACCAAGCTTCAAAACCAGCATGAACTGACAGCAGGGAGATGAGAGTTAGCAGCAGACTAGCTAATGCATCCTCTCAGGAAAGAGGAGAAGAGTCTATTTGATGGTAAAAAGATGAAGAAGCAAATAGAGTTGTCTTAATACAACAAACATTGTCACAGGGGTGAAAGGGAAGACCATCTGCTGCATGTCCATGATCTTTGGTAAAAGACAACAAGCTACAGTTTAAGCAAACAAAATGTAGGCATTAGGAAAATATTTCTAAGCTGGGACAGTTAACAGATTGCCTGAGGATCGTGTGACTCACTGTCATTGGAGGTTGTAAAGATGAGGTTAAAGCAGGAGCTTCCAAACATTGTCAAACTTGCCCCAGGCTGCTGTCTCCAGTAATTCACCTTCCCAGTCTCCTGCCTCAGAACCGCTGCCCAGCTCTTGCACATGTTCCTGTTCCATGCTTCCTCCCCACTGCTCGTTCTGCAGGTCCAGTCCCAAGTGCAAGAATGTTTTTCTAAACATTTCAGCAAAGCTACTGGCACCAAGTAACCACCTGCCTACCATTTTGCCGTGCTGCTTTTGCTTTTGTTCTCTCTGTTCTGTGCATGTTGACAAAATACTCCCCCCTAATGTGGATTCTTGCTTCTGGAAGTTTTTCTTGGAAATGTCATTTCATGGGCATAAATTACCAAGGTGAGCAGTAGAGCAGCTCATCATTTGTCATTTAAAAAAAAAACTTCTAAAGCTTCTAGTTGCTGCAATAGAAAAAAAAAAGGAAACCAAAAAAAAAAGGCACACCGTGAAAGCACCTGTATTACTGTGGTAAAGTAGGTGGAAATCTTACCTCTGACACTAGAGATGCCTTTGGTTACTATATAGGTACACTTATTGATGTAATAAACAACAGAACATGGAAAAAATACAAGAACTTTTTTCCTTCTGAAATAAATATTAAAATAATGCAATTTGCCTTCTGGCTAAACTGCATGTAAAGTAACCTTGTATTGTAAAAATGTAGGCATGTAAAGTTCATAAAATAACTTGCATATATTTTCTATGGTATTTTTGAGTGCTATTTAAAAGTACATAGTGACTAATAAAGTATGTTCTACTGAAGTTTATAAGTCAAGCAAAATAAACCTACAAAAAACTGATTTAATGGGAAAAATATTAATTGAGCTTTTTGAAAAGGATAATGTTAGATGCATTTATTTTCCTTTATTTTTTTTGTGTAGTAGTCCATAACAAAATCTAGGTCTTTTGGTATCTATGGGCCACTGCACTTGAATAAATTTTAGATGAGACCTTTTCTGTGAAGGATAGTCAGGCATGCATCTTACTGGAGGTTTAGTTTGTTGGTTTCAAGGTGTGAATGTCCCTGGCAGAGCGTAAAGGACATTGTGTGAAGATGAAGTCATTTTGTCATTGATGTTCATTAGCATAAATCAGACTTTTACTGCAGTATAGAAGTACTGTACTACTCCTTTAAACTCAGTTTCAGAATTTAAATTCTTAGGTTTGAGGTGTTTCTGATGGTTTGTCATTCATTATTTTAATTTCTTTTTAGGAGAAGTTACATCCAAGGAATCTTATCCCAGAGCTTTGTAGACTGTTTTATGGTTTAGGCTGGGTAACAGGAACTGGTGGAGGAATCAGCTTGAAACATGGGTAAGTAATGATGAAAAAGAAAGAATATGATGATTAGAGAGGGAGGCTGGATGTGTTCTGTAGTTGGTGAGGGCATTTCAGTTCCATGAAAAATGTTTGCAAGTCAAGAGTGAGCAAGAAGTTAGAGGGACAAATTAAAAGTATGCCAAATTTTATCATATAGAAGGGAGGTGAATAGTATGAATTAATCATTGCAGACCTGTCTGTGGAGAGTGACTCTTTTCTGTCCTTTTCTTATCTTTGTTTAAGGTAGGTGAATTATCTTTACAGAACAATACATTCCCTCTTTTTCATTTCACTGACTTTGGAATTTAGAGTGGATTACATCAGGCACAAGGCTTTCAAATTCTTGTGGTTAAATAAGATCAGTCTCACCCTGGACATTTTGCAGGCGAGGTATTTCCTTTAAGAAGGAGATTACTGTTCTACTGAGATAATTTCTAAGGAGATAAATATTTAACATACAATTAAAGCAGGACAGGTAACAGCAACAATTTTTGGTGTGTATCTGCTACTAAGAAGCACTACTTTGTGTTTTAATTTGCTTATCTCCCACCTATGCATAACTGCCAAGCTTTTAGTGGAAACAGAGCTCCTCTCAGTGGCCACGGAGAAAAGATAAATCCTCATTTGCAAAAAGCCTTGCACAGTGCTTGCAATTCTGTCCCCAGTCACAGGGTTGTGACACAAACTTGAAAGTGTCTGACTTCTCATTTTTATGGCATACACTTGCATGCGTGCACAAACAGCCATTGCTATTCAAATATAAATTTTACATATATATGCAGAAAAGGTCCTAAATGCTCATATTTATGCTGTTTGGACTTTGTGCAGGTCATTTCACCCCCTGCTTGATTTTGCAAGCAAAGCAACAGCAGTAATAATAACGAGGTAATGAAAAGAGGGTTCATTCTTGTTCTAAAAGTTGTCTATGGAAAGATCTTTCTGGCACTAATTTGTTACCAGTAGCTAAATGTAGCCTGTTTTGTTCGTCATTTCAGTGCAGCTCATGTTGGTTGTGGCAAGACAAATGGCATTGTCAGAGAATGTACTAACACTGTAATATAGTTTTCCTCAGTAGTTCTATGACTTGGTTGCTCATACTACTCTGAAATACATTTTTGAATTGGTATCAGTATTGTACCTGGTCTAGGAATAGTAATGTATGTGTGCTGTACTGCTTTGTATCTACAGTGACAGTAGCACTGTTTCAAAAGGAATAGCTGTAAGGCAGAGATTAGCTTTAGATCTTAAAAGTGTTACCTAGGAAATAGTAAAAGAACAGTTGAAATTTGATTCAAATATAATGAGTGTTTTTATCAGCAGCTAATTTTAATCAGCTTTACTCACTGTGCAGTTTGTATCAACTACTCAGGGAAAAAATGCCAATTTAGGCTTGGAACAGCATATTAAAAATGGATACAGAATTCTTTGAGGTATCTTGTATTTGAAGACTGTGTTTTGTCATCAGATTTCCCCTTTCTGGTTAATTTCTAAAAAAGAAAAAAATCTGGTTTAAGAAAACTGTGTGTCTGTCATAAGTAACTGAATTACCACTTGATTTCTCATCTTGCTCATGCAAATGAATTAAGACTAAATTACTGCAATGTTGGCAGGGTTAATTCATGAGTGTTAAAAATAACAAATATGATAAAGCCACATTTTACCTCTATGAGTAATACATCATCTTAAGAGTTTTATTTTTGGAAGAATTAAAATCACAGAATCGTATTGGTTAGTAATGTCCCTTAAGATCCTCAAGTCCAACCATAAACCTACCACTGCCAAGTTCACCCTTAAACCACATCCCTAAGCACCATGCCCAAATGTCTTTTAAATACTTCCGGAGATGGTGAGCCAGCTGCTTCCCTGGGCAGTCTGTTCCAATGTTTGATGACTCTTTCAGTGAAGAAATTTTTCCTAATATCCAATCTAAACCTCCCCTGGTGCAAATTGAGGTCATTTCCTCTTGTCCTGTCAGTGGTTACCTGGGAGAAGAGACCAACCTCACCTTGCTACACCCTCCTGTCAGGCAGTTGTAGAGAAGAATAAGGTGTCCCCTGAGCTTCTTTTTCCCCAGGCTAAACAACTCCAGCTCCTTCAGCTGCTCCTCACAAGACTTGTGCTCCAAACCCTTTCCCAGCTCCCTTACTCTTGTCCGGAAATACAAACATCCCATGGGCCGTAGGAAATGTATCTGTAACTTGACTAATTCTTCACTAGATGTCTCTGTGCTCCTGAATGTAATATGTGACTCTTGCAACCAAATAGTGGTTGCAACTGAGAGAGATAATCTAGTTGGGGTTTTTTTGCTAATAATGAGAATAATGCAGATACCATCTTAATATCATTTTAATTTAAATCAGCTTTTACAGTTTTTGTTCATAGAGTCCTTGCAATAAGTGATGCATTTCTACTTGAATTTAATTTAATTGCATTGAACTAATATTATCTCTTTATTGGCATAAATAAATATATAACTGCACTAAAAGCCTAAACAGCACAGTTAAAAAAGAAAGTATTTAAAATGTTGAATGTTACAGGTAATTATTACTTCTTTTTATGGATAGTGTATAGATTTTTAAGGAATAGTTTTGTCACCTGCTTTCTCACAGATGAGTATCTGCTTGCAATTCTCATTTAATTTTTAATATGAATTCTGGAAATTTAGTTTGAAGTATTGCAGGGAGAGGCTGTATGTTTTTCCTTGTTGGAAAAATACGGCTGCACTTCTTACGTGTGTTCAGATCTCTTGTCAAATTGAAAGCAGGGTTTTGTACCCCTGCAAATTAGAAGTTTTATATGCCTTTGTACAATTTGGTTTTTTGGAAAACTATCTCCATGTCAATCTCTGGAAGGAACAAGAAAGTTATTCAATTATGAGGGCTTAGATTTGCTATTTCCTTTTCAGTGGCTTGAGAGCTCTAATGCCTGTTCAGTTGAACAGTCATTGTTTAACCGTGTTTACTGATTGTTCCCCTCTGCAACTTTCCTAGGAATGAAATCTACATCGCTCCTTCAGGAGTCCAAAAGGAAAGAATTCAGGTATGTTAAGCTGTACTTTTACCTCAGCTCATCTTGAGATGGATGAAAGTGCCTTTGTTTAGTTTCATTTTTCCTTATGTGAGGTTTGAAACTTGTTATATTATTGACTACCTCACTGAATCAACTGATGATTTCTCCCAGTACTCACTATCACAGCAAGCAAATACTTGTTTCAGTGGCCAGTGTAGATTAGTCTTGATGATCTCTCTGCTTTAAATTAACACAAAGAACTGTGAGATTCGAGCATTACTCCAGCCCAGCTTTATTCTCTGTCAAGCTTGGTTGGCTTTATACCTGTCTGGCTACAGTTTCAAGTGACCGAGGCACACACGTAAATAAGCATTAACACCTCATCACTGTTTGTTTCCATTTGAGTGATTGCAAATATTTGTCTTGATATTCTCAGTAAATAGATGGGCTCTCCCTACAGAAAGGTGACCTTGTCTGTCTCCTTTCCAAAAAAAAAACCCCAAAATATAGGTGGAGCAGAGAATGGTAAATGATAACTATTTTATGACAGCAGGAACTCCCCCAGAATAGAGTAATGCATGGAAAGGATTTGTCATTTCTTAGATCTGAGGATAAAAACAGTGGGGAGTGAAAGGAATTTCTTCACTGATAGAAACTTGGGCTCTCACAGCAGTGGGGATGTGAAGAAATAAGGCAGGCAAACGTATGTAAAGTAACCACGGTGGTCTAGTCTGTGCTCACAGTAACGGTGGGTTGAATGCAGTGCGGGAGGAAATTTCTTGCAACTGTATTTTCTACTGATTTTTAAAATAAGAAAACTTTTAAAAAAGAAAGAAAAATACAGTTTTATTACTGCCCCTACCAATTCTTTGTACTATTATGAGCAGCTGATTGATGCAAAGGTAATATTCATGTAAAACTAGTAAAAGCAAGGTTTAAAAAGAAATAGTTCTACAAGTTAAATATATTATTTTTAAGTTTAACTTGTGTCCTGTCTCGGTTCTTTTAAGTAAGGAAAGAAAAGTACATCTATATTTCTTTTTTTGAATCAGTTACTACTTTTCCTCTTGATCTCTTTTCTGTTACTGAGCTACAGACTGTCTCCTTTCTGAGGAAATTGTAGTTTTACAAAGATCTGTGTGGCATCAGTCTGAATAAAAAGAGTACCTAATGCTGGTTTCCATTACACAATGTCAGTAAGCAGTGTTAGAAGCTGGGTAAATTTGGTGCGTTACAGCACTTTTACAAAGTGAAAATCACATTCTGTATTAAGTATATGGTTTGTGTACATTTGTTTTCCTAGAAGGAAAACAAATCTCTTTGAGTCATCACAGGTCAAAATAATTTGTTTTTTCTTGCAGCCAGAAGATATGTTTGTTTGTGACATGAACGAACAGGATATCAGTGGTCCTCCACTGCACAAGAAACTAAAGAAAAGCCAGTGCACACCTCTTTTTATGAATGCCTACACTATGAGAGGTATGTACAAAATGTTTTTAGTTCAGCAATGACTGAAAGATTGTATATGTACATCCACAAAATTGATATCCAGTACCATAATCCTTATGCATAGAAGTTACAGTGAAATAAACATGAAACTAAAAAATAAATTGATTTGCAAAGAGTATATACAGGGGAATTTAATCTGTAGTAACATCCTGTCAGTGTCACTTGCAATTTAAACTTCTCATGTAGCTATACATGTGATCATTTTCTCAGCACTGATTTTTAGTGCAGTATTGTTAGGTTGTGGGGGATGCTGGGGATTTACAGCAGTTTCGTACCAGTAGTTTTGCCAATTCAGCTGCTATGGTTTAAATCCTTTTGTATCCATGGGCTGAGATTAACAGTTATAAATTATGAATAGGTGAAACACTATGAAACTTTTCTTTTGCGGGTAAAAAGTAATAGAGAGCTTTTGATGTTCTGTAAAATTTACATCTGTTATTTTAGAAAGGATTTAGGGAGTCTCATCTGATCTTCCTGCACAAGAAGCTTACATGTGTACCCAAGGAATAGCAACACTGCATCTTTATAAGCAGATTATAATTATTGTCTACCTATCTTTCCATCATACACAATAAGATAATGATGAATGTTTTCTCAGAGAATCAGCAGATAATTGAAGAAGACATAAAAAGCAAGTAAAAGTCTTTAAGTTTTCATCTCACAAATAAGTTTGGGAATTCTTTATAACCTCAGAACTCTGATAAAATTAAGAGTGTTTCATTCATTGCAGTATGTAAAGAAATGTACAAATAGTTTTTCTCCTTGAATTTGTACAAGTAGTTTCTCTCCTGGAAGAGAGAAGTGTCCTAAGACAGTTCATAATTATCCTTCGTAGGTGACTAATTGCCTTATACTTTCATTTAGGTTGCTGTGTTTTTTTCCCTCTAATTCAGTAGATCACCATTTACTAAGATGCCTAATGAAAGGAAATGAATCAAGTGTGATTAAAATTTTCTTAGAAGACACATTAATTATAAAAAAAAAATTTAATTCTTTTTCTGTTCCTAGGGGCAGGTGCAGTGATCCATACACATTCCAAGGCCGCTGTTATGGCTACCCTTCTTTACCCAGGGAGTGAGTTTTGTATTACCCACCAGGAGATGATAAAAGGAATCCAGAAGTGTACTTCAGGAGGCTATTACAGGTACTTCTCTATAGTTTAGAAAAGAGGCATGCTATTCAATAATTTGTTTCCAGCAATATAAATAGATGACAAGTCATTGCAGTTAAGTGCATTAAAGTGTGTAACATAAAGTATTAGGAATAAGAAGTAAAAAGACCTCTGGAATAAATGAGTCATTGGCTTTCTGTAAGGTCTTAAGCCTGTGGAAGAGATCTGAGATAAAATCTTGTAATGTCAAGGCTGCTGTGGTGTGTTGAGCTACAGGAACAAGCCAAATAAAGAGCTGCATCCTGAGATGTTAACACATCTCTACAATGTTCAGCTGAAACTGGAGCCAACACTAGGTTGGATTGATAGCATGTACAAACTACAGTTGGGTGGACTTCACATATCACTGCCTGTGCTAGTTTAGGGCATGTTAACAGAGTAGAGGATTTCAGATTTTACTTGACAGAGTTTAAAAGAAAATTCAGAATAAACAACTCATTAAAGATAATTTTATTACTTTTCAAGGATGAGCTCTGAGGTAAGTGCTGAGTTATTTCAAATTATGTGTGATGGCTTGTTTTGAGGTCTCCACCCACAGAGTGTTGAATTGGGATCTGCAAACAACATTTATATAACATGTGACAAGGAGATGAGAAATTGAAATGCTAAATTCTTTCCACTTTTTGATGTTAATTTTTGTATCTAACTGTTGCCCTTTGGCAAGGGAGCAAGCCATATATGATTTTACGCCCAGGCGTATTTTATTCCATTTTGGTTGACTTGCCAACATTACCTTCTTGTCAGCATTAGCATGTGCATTTTTAATGTGGCAAAATACAAGCCCTTGTATTGAATTGTCTAATAACACTGGTTTAAAAAAAAACCCACAACAGTTTTTTTATATGCATTTTGAACTCTCAAACACTCCAAAATGTTAGCCAGGAGACATTGTATTTATTGGGTTCCATATCTCCAAGTTGTCCTGTGTCATTCTGTTAATTTCACAGAAAAACTAAAGGAATCAAAGCTCCAGATTATATGGTTCATAGGCACATAATCATCCATACTAGACTGATTCTACTGTCTTGTCTCACACAAGTGTCCCCATTGAATTCAAAAGAAAAATGGGACCTTGAATTCAAAATACAAAATGGGACCTTTCCGAAAAAGGATTGACAGTATGTTGTTTCCAATTACATCAATCTTTTCTAGAAGCTGTCCAGGAAAATGCTACAGATAGCATGACCAGAAGTATTGGTTGGCCTAAATGTGACTCCAGTGATGCCAGGGTAGTTTTAACTTTAACTTCCATAGAAGCAGAGTTAGATCAGTAGTAAACAGCTTTCAAAGTCAGACGTTCTCAAGGTATTTTACATGGAGGTTTGACTAAATGTAGGCTGCTTATATTTCAATAAAACTGAAGAGGTGTCAAGTATTTAGCTCATTCAGAGTCGTCTTGATATTTTTTATATATTAGTTCTTGATCAAAAGCTTATGGTTATGATTAGGAATCAGTTATGGTATTTATAGCAACTTCCAAACTCACATCCAAGTAGAAAGCAGAACCTAGGAAGCTGATCCATTAAGTCATTTGGCCTCATTAGTAACAAAGTGTAATTTTAGTGATCAGAATATTCAAGAGTCAAAGTAAAGCTTCAAATGCCACCTAACTGTTCCTTTACTATTTTTATACGCTGCCTTGAGAAAGCATCAGCATTGAGAACTGTAAGGAATGAGACTTTAATTTTCTGAATATTTGATTTGAAATACAGCTGTTGGTTTGGGGTTTTTTTACCATTGCTTTCTTTCTGCGCTTTACAAAAGAAAGTACTACCAGCATCCACTCATGAAATATCTGTGTGATCTCAATGATAAACCTGAACCTGAACCGGGGACTTATTAAAAGTATTTAAACAAGTTTCTGCCAGTGTTAATTAAAGTTCAAACAATGCCAAATATCGCAGTCCTCCTTCAGAAGAAACTCTTAGGCAAGTTCCACTAAGTAACATGCATCATCTTGTCTTTGGAACTGGGGTTCTCAGGCTCTCTTAAGATCACATGTAGCCCACCAATGACTCCATCACAGAGAATTTATTTTTCGTGTGTTGACTCTACCTTCTATTTATAAGCCTTAGCAGGACAATCTTCCAGGGGCTTTTTGGACTACCTAAATTAATTTATTCTACTCTCCAGCAAACAGCTTCATTTCCTTCTTCATGATATGATTCTTTTAAATAATTTAATCTGAGGTAAAGATTGTAGGTGATGCCAATACAGGATAAAGAGTTTGAAAAGGTTGTAAAGGGACCCAACTACAAAGTGATATGTGAATAAACAGCTACACCTAATAGATTAAAGTGTTGTTTTCTTTTTGTGCCTCAAGTGCAGCTCAGGTATTGCCAGCATAGTATGTGTTTGGGAGTGAGATAATTTGTGAGAATTCCTATATTACAGCATGACTCACAAGAGAAGAGAATAAAATTGCCAGTGCTGAGAATTTGTTAACATCTGACAGTCAAAGGAGAATCTCTTTCTTCGGGAAAAGTTTCATACATCCAAGCACAGGGGTTTTTTAAACATGTGAACATGGCTTTGTTTTTAGATATAATGATACACTAGTGGTTCCCATTATTGAGAATACACCAGAAGAGAAGGATCTCAAGGAAAGAATGGCACGTGCAATGGAAAAATACCCAGATTCTTGTGCTGTCTTGGTCAGACGTCACGGTGTTTACGTATGGGGAGAAACATGGGAAAAAGCCAAAACGATGTGAGTACAGTTTAGGGATATGCTGTCTTGCCTCAAGATCTTAATGAACTTAATCTCAGGTGTATTTCCAGCCCATGGACAACGATTCAGAATATTAAAGCCTCACTGCATGTATGGGGAGCTTTTGGGAATGGGTTCATCCATGATTCCAGTGCTTGGTTTTCCTTTCATATCAATGATGGCTGATAGGGTTGTCAACATTTTCCTTTCAGACAAGTCCCTCCTCATATGAAACATGGAGGCAATCTCTGTTTTTATGTGACACCTGCCAATACTTTGTGTAGACCTCCCTAGTCCCATTTTTGGAATTTACTTCATCTGCTGATGGAAATGCAGCAAATCAATATTATGTAGCAAAAATGCTGGGAACTTTGCATTCCACAGCATTGGAAATAAACAATAATAGCTGTCCAGTCAGACTCCCATTGGTGATATAAAGCCTAAGGAAGGAAAATACTAATTTTCATAAAGCATGGTAAGACTTGAGCCGTACTTACATTTTTTTGCTTTCCTTATTAATTTTAGGTGTGAATGTTATGATTACTTGTTTGATATCGCAGTGCAGATGAAGCAGCATGGGCTAGATCCTTCAAAACACCCAGCCGGAGAAAATGGGATCTTGTAAATGTCAACAACATTTATATTCAGGTGTGAATTTATCTGTAAGGATGATCTGTTTGGAGGGAGAGACTACAGATGACACCATCACTTCAGTCTGGTTTCCCACTCAGGAAACTTCAGTATTGCTCATCTTCCCCAGTCTGCTCTGTTACTACTGCAATTGTATCCATGCCTGAAATAATGCTACTTTTCCAGACAATGCAACAAAAATGATTGTATTAATACTTAAATATGTCCTGTGCATATTTAGTACCTCTGTACAGCATAGAGTGCCGTTGGTTTTTAAAACAAAATTGTTCAAGTATAACCATTAAAAGCCAATGGACTAAAAAAGACCAGAGCCTAGTGAGCTAATCTGTACACAGATGTCTGAGCACCCACATTTGTTCTTCAGCTTGCAGGATCAGGTTTGATTTCAGTCCATCTCAGTGGTGTTACTTATATGGTGGGTTGGTCGGGGGTTTTAAGGTTTAAGGTTTTGGTTTTTAGCTTCAGCAGACTTGTCTGGTTGCAATTTGAGTTTCACTGATTAGTGTCACTTGTTTATCTCATGCAGGAAGTTACCTTGACTTTCTGTTTTCTAGTGTAACAGTGACCAGTTTTGAAAGTTTTTGTAAGAAGTTTTTTAAAATAAAATCGCACAGATAACACGATCAGGCAGTACTTTACATGAAGGATGCAATTCTTACATAAGCAATGTATACCTTGGTGTGTCAAAAGGTAGCATAACATTTCAGAGCTGGAGACACTTCTTCACACAAGCAAGTTTAAAGGTACCAGTACTGAGGTAACAATGGGATTTCTTGACCAAAGCAGTGGTGTAATTGAACAGGGCAGGCTAACTCATTGCAGAGTTGGCCTTTCATATAATCCACTGCACCCACCACATTTTCCTCAGAAGAAACGACAAGGGCTTGCTCAGGCAGCATGACCCCAGAACAGACAGGGACTTGGCTCCTTAGCCTTTATGCCCACCCTAGAGGAGGAAGCAGTGGGAGAGAGGCTTGCTGTCAGCAAGCCTCTGCCTTAGCAGGTATTTGGAGTGCTGCCACTGCCTGCAGTGCTGAAGACATGCTGGCTGCTACACTTGCACAGAGCTACCTCATGGACCATGAGAACCATTCTAAAAGTGTTCCTCTGCCCCTGCAATTGGATAAGTTGGGCTACTGTAGTGGTATTCCTATTCCTTTGCCTATTTATCATGACTAAATAGTTTAAAATATTTTCTCTTTTGCCTTGTTTCTTCTGTGCAGGTTTCTTACATGATGAGTTCCAATTTTCACCCCACGCTGTTGAAACCAGAAGGGGGTGCTGATCCTCAGCTGATTGACAAATGTCAGCCTGGACTTCTGTCTGTTAAATGCATCCAGGAAGAAAAGGAGAGTTAAAAAAACTCAGCAACCAAACAGTCATTGCAATTTATGAATCCTGTCAAATGCTCCAGTAGGAGGAATGACAATTCAGATGCAAAACAGATTTTGAAAAACTTTGGAGAACTAACATCACATTTTGTTTGTGTGCCTTAAACATTCGTATTTCAACAACCTGTGTTTGTTCATCTGCTCTAATGCTGCATCATTTAACTTGAAATAAGGCTCCATTTCTGAAAGTTACAGTATCTTTCATTATGGGAAAGAAGTGAGGACTACCCCTTAATCAGAACTTAATATTTTAATTTAGTCCTTCGTGCCATATTCATGGTTTTTGTTTTTTCTTTTTTTAAATTAAGCCTGTAGCATATGTATTCTTAAATTCTCCTAATTGTTATTCTAATGAGAAGAAAACACATAATTTTATAGCATGTATTTTGTAGTTGTTACATAGGGACTGCTCTAGGTTTTGTCTGGGTTATACTTCTTTAAATTCCTTCACTTTGAAGAACAGCTTTTTTTGACCTCTGATTAGCCCCCCTAAGGTAGATTTAATCAAACTGCTCATTAAAATGTAGTCTCACGTATTTATGATATAGTGTCTTCTTTAAAAATCTTCTGAATGGCCTCCCAGTGGCATCAGTGTAAGCCTTGATTGACCAACTTTCTGATTGAATATTGAGAGCTCAGTTCCAGGGGTGAATTGGGACAGGGTAAGTTCCAGCTGACCCTGTTTTTTTGTTAGGGGCCATGCATTCCCCCACTTCCCCTTCCATCATCTCTGGCACTGCCTTAGAGCTTCCATGAGGTGAATTAACTCTTCAGCCTCAAAGAAAGCTACTGTGGGAGAGGGGGAAAGAAAACTATTAAATTATTTCCTAATTAGCCACTGGTAAAACATGGTAAAACACTAAATCAAGTCAAAGGTGGGTCAAAAGCGAACCAGAGCCAGAGCAAAAGAGGAGATGGCTGATGCCAGGCAGCTGATGCTGGAGATGGCACACCCCACTTGCCCCTGTTCCTGGGGAGGACAATTAAGGTCAATGTCTTGTGAACGTTTGGCGTGTCTGCCCTTCCCTAGTGTATGTAGTGCTGTACCTGCGGTGTGCAACCTTTAAACCTCAGGGGGACCTTGGTTATTGGGAAATAATGCTTATCACTGAATTACTGCAGGTTGTTGACTATATATTTATTGATACATTTTTTCATTATTAGGCACTTGTTTGTCACTGGCAAATATTTTGCAGCGACTCCACATCTTCTGAGTGTACGTGGATTGCAGTCAGAACTTGTGTGAAAATGTTTTTTAGACCGGAGAGTGACTTTGGACAGGCTACTCCACTTAAGCACAAAACATCTCTGAAGTGTGTTCAAGGCTTGAGAGGTGCAACTGACCTGAAGGGAAAGCAGACTGTAATTCTCTCAGCTTTTCTTCCCTAGGGACGTGCTAATAAAAATACTTCTTGACATGACAATCCAATTAGTCTTGAAATCTAGTCGCCATCTATTTATTGTGACCTTTAATTCTTTATTTAATTGCCTGGTTCCTGCAAAAAGTAAATTTGTGTGCTATTCTGATGATGTTTTCAGAATAGGTCATAATTGCATCATTCCATAATATTGATGTTTTGTCAGGATAAAGAACATTTTACACTTGGTGTGTTTTTGTTTTGCCTATATAATGACAAACTATAAAAGAACACTCACAAGGAAAGGTATTTTTTGCCAAATATATTCCTCTGGGGTTGTGTTAATTACAATGTGCACTTTCTCATCCAGCTACAATTTGCTACTCTGTAGCCTTGCTAAAATCTGTAAAACACCAAATTTCTATAGTATTAAAGTTCTTTCACAGAGGATTCCTCTATGCGTAGTGTCCCATTCAGTAATTTGGAAATTAGCGAAATGCATGCTTCTCATGTCTTCTCACATGAACTCTCATCAAATAAATGCCTTCACATCTTTGGTGACTTCATAAACTTGTGAAATGATTACTGTTTCCTGTAGTGCTCAGAAAGCTCTTGCAGTTCAGCTCCAATTATGTAGAACAAAAGTGGGAAAATTTCTCGTACGATTCAAAGCTTCTAAACTCACATAATTTTTAAGTCTGTCTCATTTTCTGATGTGGATGGCAGGCTAATAAGACAGCAAGATATTTTTATATGTTTGCAGCAAAGACTTGTTCTCCATCGAAGCTGATTATCTGGATTTAGTATCACCATATAGGCTTATGGCAAAATGACATAATTCCCATTTCAAATGGCTCATCCAAAAAGCTAAGTGAGTTCCAACGTTTCTCAATAAAAATAACTTCCCAGCAAACATCCTACTTGCTTTCCAAGAAGGAAATAAAACTGCAGAATACAGGATCTTGAAATATTAAGAGATAGAACTCTTAACTTACCGTAAGCAGTTATGATGCCAATATATGTTCTGCCGTGAATGCTGTAATGCCTGAGCAATTGGCATCCTCTTTCCTTTAACTCTGAAACTGTAATTGAAAAATTAACATTAAAAAAAGCCCACTGACTTGTGGAACAATACACATAAACCAGTAGCCTTCCACTAAATTGTTTCCTTGCCATGCTTTTTGGCAACAAGGTTTGTAACAATTTTTTGCTGTTTTACAGAAGATGGCAAATTGGCAAAAAAATCCCTGGAGCGTTCTAGATGGATTGCTCTTGTATCAAGGAGTAGAAGAAAATACATAGTTTGATGTTAATCCTTCCTGATTTCAAAATTATAAAAAAAACCTCTGAGCTGATACAAGTTTGGGTATGTCTACTGAATGGAGTTTTGCAGACTCATAAGCAATAAAGAAATTAGGAGAATGCTTCATTCGTCAAGCCACTTTGTATTTGTATTATGCTTTGTTCTAAGGGTAGGTGAACCCTTGCAGGCTTTGTTTGTGTTTTGTTTTCCTACCTGTTAGCTGAAATAGAAGTTGTGCCTTAACAGCCCCAGCTTGTGTCTGAGGACAGCCCTCTGATCTGAGATAGACTTCTGTAACAGTGTGTAGAGGTTCCTGTGGCTGCCCTTTGCTACCAGCGAGTCTAAGCCTTCATGGATCTGTACATTTGTTTAAATTTCAAGTGGCCTTAACTTTAAAAGCTTACTGTTACTCCAGAAGAATGCTACCTGACCTGATTTTTAAAGGAGCAAATTTCTAAGTCCCTGAGTCTGAAAAAGAGCTCTCAGGCATTTATCCTGCTACTGCTCAAGGTTTTGCTGCATAAATCAGATGGCAAATAAAAATCTATTTTTTGGTTGACTTGATTAGCACAGGGTTGCATTTCTACTAAATACGAGTGCTGGGGTTTCAGCATACTGAGTGCACATTGCAGAATTATTTTGGAGGCAAAACCTCTAGTGGAACCACAGTCATTGCCTGTTTCTTAGGAATTTAATCTATTGAAATCAAAAGCAATTCCAATTATTGAATTTTTCTAGTCTTCAGACTTCATCTAGCATCTGCTAGTTTTTGCTAGAGGAGTCAGAAGAAAACCAGTGGTTGTCTAATGCTCAGTACAAAAAAATGGGTTGAGCTAGATGGAGATGGATGGCTAGATGAAGAATCATGGAAATGCATATGTTCCAAATGGCATTTGCAAAAACTCTTTCTGTACTTACATATGTGTGTTGGGTTTTTTAACTCTAAGATACTGTGCTATTGTACTAGCAAGTTTCTCCCATCCACAACAGATAAAATTACAGGTTAATCTCCAGAAACCAGATCAACAAGAATTTATTGAAGTAGTTAAGCATAAATTCTTACTCCTTAATGAGCCTCAGATTAGCTCCGATTTATCTAATGGTAATTTCTGGTTATTACAAACAGAATACACTGGATATAGAAGAAAGAATAGGTCTTATACTTAAAACAAAGAGCTGGAAGTTAGATTTTGTGGCTGATTCAAGTGTTACCTTAAGGTCATGCCTTGAACAGTTCACTTTGATGGGAGTTCCAAAAGACCTTGAATGAATCAGATACTACCCTAAACCCCACTGGAAAGTTAGGTGATTAATTTCATTAGGCTCCCCTCTGAACTCCAAGGATGTAGCTGTCTTTGTTTCAATCAGGGATAAAAAAAATAAATGGTGGGGGTCACCTTGAGTACAGGCTGCCAGACTATCACTAGTGTATCCCAGTTTGATATCAAATACCTAACCAGTATTTTTTTTTTCCTGTACTAGAAACCTGTAGTTCAGAAAAAGGTTACGGAAGCTAATTTCACCTAGAAGGAATTTACAAACCTGAGATATCAGGAACTGAACTTCCCTCCTTACTTGGATGTACATTAATACTACCACAAATAAAACGGCACAATTTTTGTGACTTCAGTTCCTCCCCTCCCAAAGGATACCAGCTCTCTGTCTTTCCAGATGAAACCTCTGGTTTATGATGCCATTTTTAAGTTCCTGGTCTCCAGACAAAGCAGGTTACCCTGACAGTCCCCATTTTGGTGCAGTTCCTGAAAACATCACTGCAATAAGGAATACATGTGAATGATGCCGGCAGGTTACCCAGGCTCAGCAGGTTGCTGTGCATTTAACACTAATGATTCAATTTCTTTTGTCTTTATGCTTTGTCTCATTTCTGTGTTTTATTCCATTTTAATCCTGCTTTTTTTTAAGATTTTTCTCCTTCTGCTGTTTCCTTACCATCGTCAAAACCAAATGTAAACTCAGTACCATTTGCATTCTGGTTGAACTTTCAAACCCAGGAATATTTTTGTGTTAGGAAACATCTCTTTCCTGATTCATCTGCTACATCCCTGACATATCTGGGCATGTCCTGTTATTGTCTGTTTGCAAAATTTTGGTACTTAAAACAGTTAATGTGCCTTTTGTATCTCAGACACACTAGGATTTTGCAAGCAAGTGTCTGTTGATTGCAAGAGCATATGAGCAAGTATGAGACTAATTTCCTCTTAAGGAGTCGCTACATTAAAAGGATATTTGCATAATCATAGACTAAGATAATGTAGGGAAAACCCCTGAGATCATTCTGCTGCCAGGATTAAGCCAAGCCCAACATGTAATTTATTTGAATGCGTGAAAGCTGCTTCTTATCGTTCCCTTCTATCTCAAGTCTCCAAGCGCTTTAGTTGGCAGCAGCAGGCTCTAACTCCTCCTGGGTAATTCATTATCCTCAACAACTTTTAAAAGGGTTATTTTAAGTTTAACTTAACAGTCCCTGCAACTTAATTAATACAATAAAAAAATTATTCCTTTTATGACTTCTGTCACGTGTTCAAAATCAAGCTACTGCATCTTCTTGGATCATCATTTTATTTGATGCCCTCACCTTCATGTTATGATAATTTCAAAAATACTGCATGTACCACAAAAACAAGGGCTTGGGACAACACCTATGTAAAACATGGCCAAAACCAATGAGATTTCATAATGCAGGTGCTTTTTTCAAGTTGTATATGAAGAAGTGTCCACATAGGACTTTAGCAGAAGGGCCTCAAGATAAAGTACATTAGCAACTAAAAATCAAGGCACCTAATAGTGCTGCTTCCGAACAGATTAATACTTAGGGCCTGAAGTCCCTGACTTCCATTTTAAGTTCAGGTGCATGCTTTAAGTTTTTATTCAGAGAATCTCATTGTCAAAGTAAAGAATTTGTCACACTTGTCACCTGGTACTTCCTCCAGGTAAACATGCTTAGAGGTTTATGGCTGGAGTGCTGTAGTGGTGTCTGAAAGGTTATTTATTTTTTACTCAGGTTGGATATGTCATTTGAAGGCGAAAGTCCAGTTGCCAGGAAAAAAAAAGCAAAAGAATCCCAAGGCTGCTGTCATGCTTGTTTGCCACAGTTAAAACAAATAGGGATACAAAGAGACGTGTAGCTGTAGCGAGAGGGCAGCAGTCGAGGGAGGAGAACCCATTCCGTAGCATTTCAGGGACAGCTCAGGCTGTCAAGCCTCCAGCCATAGCATAAGAGCGTAGTAACATTTCAAGTGAGGGAAGAGCAAACATTATGATAACAAATTATTTAATTGTAGGAAAGGCAAGAAGAGAGAATATAATTAAGGTCTCAGACACCTAAATAAGAAAGCATCTAGTAGCACTGGTAGCTACATTAGCAGATAAGCGCAGTTAAAAATATAGGATGATGATCACTGTCCATTTCAGTTTAAACACTAATGAAACTCTTCCATTGAACTAGAAAATTGTACCATGTTTTAATACAACTATAACTAAAACAGCACAGCTCTAGTAGTCTGAATAGTTGGTTCAATATTATTAGTAAAGGAGTCATATACTAACCTATATTAAGACGCATTGTCCTGTTTGAAATTTCTAGTCCTATCAGGAAGACTGCTATATATGTAAAAGAAGGTCTAGACATTTCAAGTGCTTTGTACACCACAGATTCCTACTAATTTTTTGAAATGTTAAAAGCAAAACTATCCTATACTGAAAATTAGGAACTAATTCCATTCAGACCAGAAGAGAAGAAGGGCTGTTGGACTAGACAATAGTGTAAGTGTAATCCTTAGTGTAACTCAAAACTCACATTGCACAAAATGAATTACCAAAGAAAATGAAATAACAATACATTTCAACCTGCTCCCACAGGGAGACAACTGGCTGAAGACAGTCATCCCAGCTATATTTAATATCTCTCCATAATATATGGAGTCTATGTTTAACTCTAACTTGATAAAGGTTCCCGAGCAGCAACACTGAGACCAAAATTGTGGCATTATGCCATATAGAGCATTATGCAAGTCATGAGCTTTCCCTAATCATGTTTCTTTGCATTTGCAAATCTATGCAGAAATCTATATGAAGAAACTTATCAGAAGGCTTAATCTCTGGGGGAAAAGAAATCCTGGAACTACTTTGCTTATTTCCTTATTTCCTTTATTAGTAATAGGCTACTTACAGCTTCATTTCCAGAAACCCTCCAAAGATCTTCAATGTTCCAATCTGCCTTACTTATCTTTACAGGTCTCTGACTTTTTCCCCTGATACCATACTCAGAATTATCCTAACAACACAGGGGAGAGTTTTACAAAGATTTCTTTATGGAGGAAGCGTCCACGCAAGAGAACTGCTACAGGATGAAAGAAGGAATACAGAATATTCATATGTAGTAAAAAATTTCCATCATGAGCAGAAGGAATGAGCACAGGATTCCTGAACAGAGGAACAGGGTGCATATGAACAGGAAGGGTCATGCTAAAAGCCATAAGGAATGAATGTTAAAAACCCAGAAAATCAAAGTAATACAGCAGGGATCACTAAAAGCTGTTAGCCAAGAGAGGTTAAAGTCAGGATGATTTCATGTGCTGAATTTTGACACCTTGCCAGCTGTGCACTGAAATTGTACTTTTTAATGTAACTGATTAATTAGGTGGACTAATTCTATCTATGGAGGAAATTATCACTATTTTCTATACTTCTTACATACAGTAGAAAGACTAAAATATAAAAAAGGTAAGATCAGGCCAGAGATAATTTCATCAGTATGAAGAATAATGTAAGCAACAGAAGCTTTCCTTGCAGAACTCTTGCACATCCTCCTTTAGGGGCTGAACACAGTGATTTCAGGAACAGAGGATACAACACTTCCTCAGGATTTGCAGATGTCTTTGGGAATTAGCTTCTATAACCCAAACAGGCTCTTGTGACTATCTAAAACATTTCAGCTTCAAGAGCATAGCAGTATAAAATCACAACATCATTCTCCAAAATATAACTTCAATGCTTGAGTTCTTAGAGGAGTGTTGTGGTTTAATCACAGACTAAGCCCCATGCAGCCTCTCTCTCCCTCTCTCCTGGTGGAATGGAGAAGAGAATCAGAAGGGAAAAAAGAGAAGACTCAAGAGCTGAGATAACAGTTCAATAGGTAAAGCAAAAGCTATGCACACAAGCAAAGCAAACCAAGAAATTCATTCACCACTTCCCATGGGCAGGTGTTGAGCCAGCCCCAGGAAATCAGGGCTCCCTCACACAGAATGGTGACTTGAGAAGAAAAACGCCATCCTGATAAATGGGTCCCTCTTCTCCCTTCTTTCCCCACCTTTATATGCTGACCATGATGCTATATGGTGTGGGATATGTCTTTGGTCAGCTGGGCTCAGCTGTCCTGGCTGTGTCCCCTCCCAACTGCTTGTGCACCCCCAGCCTCCTCAGGGGTGGGGTAGGGCAAGGACCCCTCAATTCTGTGTGTTACTGCTGAGCAACAATAAAGAAACATCCCTGTATCAACAGTGTTGCCACCACAAATCCAAAACACAGCCCCATACCAGGTACTATGAAGAAAATTAACTCTATCCGAGCTGAAATCATCACAAAGATAAAGGTGTGATTTCTGAGTTGGGTGCATATCAATTCCTGTTCAGAGAAGTAATACCAGGTGTTTGATGTATCTGTGATCCACCTAAGCTCTATCAATGTTTTCTTATGCATTTATAACTTGAAAGTGCTATTCAAAAAACCACTTTGTAAAATCTTTGTATTCAAAGGTATAAGAAAATTTACATTTTTAAAATGCAAGCTGTATGTGAAGTAAAATAAGGAACCAGTAGCACACGACATGAACAAGAGTAGGTCTTTAATCTTGAGCTGTATCTGGGTGTTAGACTGAACAGAGCAGAATAGCAGCCTCCTCCTATTTGAGAAATCTAGAATTCATTCCTAAAGATGGATGACTAAGCACCGTCTTTGAAAAAAAAATGTAACCAGGGATTACTAATTTTTTTTTCCTGAGGAGAAGGAAATACCAGCTCCATCAAGTTATATCCAAGGCAGTTATTTGGAATGATGAAAACCTGGTGACCTTTTGTAACAAAGAGGTGCAACCAAGTTTCTCCCATTTCAAGATGAGAGCTAAAGCTTTGGTTATTCTAAATTTGGAAGGGGTACTCCCATTCTCTTTTGCTGAAAATGATGTGAAACTATTCACTGGTTCAGAAAGAGATAGCAGTGGGTACCTCTGAATCCTCAAGCAACCAATAGATCATTTACATGGGAAAGGGGAGTCTTGAATTCTACTCTGTGTTTCGTTTATAGATAGATCATTGAATCTGTGCTCCACTTTTTTTTTTTTTTTTTTTTTTTTTTTTTTTTTTTTTTTTTTTCTCTTTTTTTTTTTTTTTTTTTTTTTTTTTTTTTTTTTTTTTTTTTTTTTTTTAGCTTGAGCTAGAAGAAGATGAGTAAGCAGAAGGAAGTTATAGAAGTACTGTCACTTAGCAAACCTTTTGTCATGAGAGATGCAGCTATGAAGATCCTCCAGCAGGAGGAATTAAAGTGTACTGGAGATTTTTGAATGAGTGGCATTACATAGCACAGAATTTAAAAAGCTACTTTTCTGTGTCAGTCATGAGACATATTTCATTCAGAGCCTGACTCAGATTTGCTAACTCCCCTTCAAGACACATCAAGATTTTGGTTCCTGAAAAGGCTTAGGTTTGTTTTATGTTCTTGGTTATTCAAGGCTTTTCTGACTGTACACAATTCTAGAAGAAATTTAGATGACAAAGAAAAAGATCTATGGATTAGATATCTCTAATAGAAATCCTTCAGGTGCTTGAGTTGCTTGAAATGGAGGTTTGAATTAGCACTTTAGAACAAATCTAAAGAAATTAGCAATTACAGATTGCAGGCCACCCTTTTAACAGAAACCTCTCTTGCTTTCCATGATTCTTATAATCTTCTTTTGGTCCAATCATTCATCTCAGCAAATTTTTCATTTTTCAAATTAGTAACCTTTAATAAACACACCCCTGTAATTTGCATTGATAATCCTTTTCCCTAGAAGAGTGGGTGTTGCTGCAGGAACATGTCCAGAAGTTGCTCTCCAACCAGTTACTACTCAAAAAAACACCATGCCAGTAGCTATTATGACTCAATAATAGATTGAAATCTGTGTTATGTGTTAATATAGCATAACAACTCCCTTAGATTTTCCATTAATAATGAAGCACCTTAACAAAATACAGACAGAAAAACAGCTGCTGTGAACTTCTAGTAGATATTATTTCTGCAAGACCTCTGTATTACATTAGCACTCAAGACACTGAATCCCAATCTTCCAGACACCCAGGAAAAATGATAACAGGCCAAATTCAATCGCTGACATGAGTAAAAATGAGTAAATGCACTTTCAAGAAAATACAGTAACACAGATATATAGTGCCTTTGTGAATATGGTAATGTTGCAGTGTTAAGTGCTACATTGGTCTGATTGGAAAGGGGTTAAGTTCACCTGAAATAAAGCAGAAAAAGCCCCTTTGAATATGTGGTATGAGAGGAAGGGAGTTTGTTGTGCCCATGTAATTGTTGTTGTAACTGGTGGAGTCTTCTAGTCTAGAAGACATGGTTTAATACAGGTAAGCTTTTATCTTGGAATACAAGCATACACTTTAGGATTTGAATAAACAACTATTTATTCATACCCTACTTTATTTTGATGACGATCCTATATAGACTGAACATGGTTCTTTCTGATGACGTGCAAACGTGAGTGCTAAAATCCATTGGGAAAACCTATTCATTCAAAACTGCTTTTGAGAGAATTGACAAAAAATTGTTCCTTCTTTAATTTTTAGAAAGCCTAAAGATCAAATTTTCTGTCTTACCAACCAAATATTCATCTCCATGTTAGAAACTTAGAATCTAATTATTAGATATATTGGATATGTTATTTCCACTCCCATTAAATGAAGCTGCTTCTATCTTGCTCTCAGAACTAGGAATTTAGATTTGGAGAGTTAATGTCACCCAGACTAAAAGGACAGTATTTTTGCTTTGCAAATGAGACAGACCATGTATTTCAGCACGTAACTCAAAAAACCTGTCCTCAACCAAATCATTTGCTGCATAGGAGAACAACAAAATCAAAAAGACTGTTTGATGTTCATTTATACATGTCAATCAAGTAACTCTTTTCTTCGTCCTTCTCCCCCTGTTGTGCACCTTTCCCATTGCCCTGAAGCAGCACAGGGTAAAATTAAACAAAAGTACTTAGTCTATTTTTTCTATTTTTTTTAATAAGTTATGATAACAGTTGTCGGTAATGTTTAAAAGGTAGTGGGAGTAATATTTTCTTGCTGTGTTAGCTTGGGATTTTATGTACAAGCATTCTTCCAAAATGTCATTTAAAAATGTTTAAATAGCAGTCAATTAAATGATTACTGGAAAATTGAAAGCACTGAACGTGTTATCTTAAGTTAAACATGCAAGCCACTGCCATTGCTGATAGTTAACACCAAATAATTAATTTTACTGGAGTTTTTTTCCACGGCAACTAGGCACATTAACTTGTGTGTCTAGTGTTATTTCAAGATGGGTGTACTGTTCAACTTACTTGAGTTATGCAATACAGGTGTTCTGTACTTGATGAAACATCCTGTAACCTGAGATCATTGCTACTGAATGGGTGGAAAGGTATCTACTCAGCAAAGTGGCTAGGGGTTAGTACTGTTCGCTCTGGAAAAGTACAAAAGAGAAAACAAAGAGTACATAGAGGGTGTGGTTAAAAGGAAAAAAAAAAAAGACTGATAGCCTTGTATCCGTAGGACTCATGAAAAATCTGTTTTTTCTGGATTTTCCTAAGGCTTTTGATACTGTCCCTCACTATCCTTCTGGACAAGCTGTCCAACTGTGAGGTGAGTAGGTGTGCTGGGACAAGACCTGGCTGAAGGACAGGGCTCCAAGGGTTGCAGTAAATGGGGCTGCATCTGCCTGGCAACCATTCACCAGAAGCATTCCTCAGGGTTCAGTTCTAGGATCACTCATGTTCCATGGATTTATCAATAGTCTGGATGCAGGAGTTGAATGTATCATTAGCAGGTTTGCTGACAGTACCACACTGGCAGATGCTATTGGTTGGCTTGCGGGTCAAGAGGCCTTGCAGAGGGATCTAGGTAGACTGGAGCACTAGGCTACAATTAATGGGATGAGGTTTATCAAGTCCAAATTCCGTATTCTGCACCTGGAATGGAGGAACACTGGGCACAAACATAAAGTGGGGGAGGAGTGGCTGGAGACCAGCAAGGATCTGGGGTTGCTGGTTGGCTGCAGCTCATTAGAAGTCAGCAGTGTGCCCTGGCAGCCCAGAGGGCAAATTCTGTCCTGGGGTGCATCAAGCAGCATCACCAGCTGGTCAAAAGAGGTGATCACCCCAGTGTGTTCAGCATTGGTGTAGCCTAAATTTGCTCACTTTGGGCAGTTCTGGGCCCCACAATTTAAGAAGGATGTGAAGGTTCTTGAATGTATCCAGAGAAGGGCAAAAAAGCTGAAAAAAGGGCTGGAAGGAATGTACCATAAGAAGGGGAATAAGTCTTTGGCTTTGTCCCACTGGGTGAAAAGGAGGCTGAGCCATGGCCTCACTGGTCTCTACAGGTTCTTAAGAAGGGGAAGTGAGAGGTGGCTGCTGATCTGTTCTCTTTGCTATCCAGTGATAGGACAGATAGAGCTGGTTCAGAGTTGTGTCAGGGGAGATAAACCCTGACTTGACATTGCACAGCATTTCTTTACTGAGAGAGTGGTCAAATACTGGAACAGGCTTTCTAAAAATATGGTCAATGCCCCAAACCTGCCAAGTTTCTGGTACTTCAGAGGCATTTGGACACTTTCCCTAGTAACAGGTTTTAACTTCTGGTCAGCCCTGAACTGGTCAGGCAGTTGGACTAAATGATCATGGTAGGTCCCTTCCAACGGAACTATTCTGTCCTGTCCTTCCTTTCCTGTCCTGTCCTTTCCTGTCCTGTTCTGTCCTGTCCCATCCTATCCTATACCAAATGATCTCAAGCCCATAAGCATCTGGCTTCCTTTCATGAAATAGGTCGAGACGCTGACTGGCCAAAGCCACTTTTTCCTTATCTGTGAAAAGAGTGTAAAATTCCTTTCTGCTATGCTTTGTAGATTGTGACCAGTATAATATGCCCTCATGGTAGAAGGTCATTTGTGGTCAACTGAGGCTGCTTAAGTGCAGTTAATAAATTAGTATAGTACTGGGGGAAAGGGAGAGGAATATGCAAGAGAGAGTAAAGTTCAGGAAAGAAAGAAGGAAAAAGCAAGCCTAGTGAAAATGTTGAATAGGACAAAGACTTTCACATGTCAAGGGTACATTAAGAAAAACACACATGAAGAAAACATTAGGAAAACTATGGGGTGAAGGACTTAGAACAAGCATATCTAAAGGGCAGAAAAATAGTAGAGCTTAGAAAAACATTTACTTTCTAAATGTATTTGATAACAGAAAAAAACAGTGGCTCTGTCATGAAACAATGGGTACCCTATGGCACACCATCCATTTTCCCCACGCTGGAAAAACAAGTTTCCTTCCTCTGTAATTGCTTGCATTTCTCTGTGATATAGCCATGCATCTCGGACCCTTCTGAGATGAGAGCTCCACAGTGAAGAGATTCCCAGCAAGCAGAGTAGGTGAACCCAAATTGCTTGCAGAGAAGGGCTACTAAAGGAAGTTGCCTTGAGGGCTAGTAACTTTTGTACTAATTAAAGTGGCTGTTAGCAGCTTTGTGGTTCCAGTCTTCCACAGGATGGCCAGAGATGACTTTGACAGCTTATTTCTGTGTATGTAGTGCAGCTAGCACATCACTCCTGATCCCCTGGAGCAAAGATTTTTCTTCCTTTTCCCTCTCTATGGAAACTTCTAAAATTACCAGTTCAACAGAGTCTAGGCTTTTGTTGGTGTTCCCTAGTTCACCTGTACTGGCCCAGATACCACTAACAAACATCAGCCAGGCATGATAGAAGTGATTTGGTTTGACTTTCATTCTTAACTGTGTATTGATGTTGACTCACCCATTCACCCTCCCTCGTGCATGGTAAGCTTCATGCTGTGCTAAAAACAAGCAGAAGGTGAAGGTACCAGCTGGCCACCAGTTCCCAAAGCAGGGAATGGCCAGGGGCTCTGAGCTCAAAATATGGGTGTGATCTGTAGGAAGAGACGTCAAAGATGGGAGGAAAGGCAGCAGCTTTGAGGTGTAATGTGCTGGAAGAATTCTTTCATGCCTGGCTGGGAATTAGTTACAATTTTGGCATGGAATTATCTCAGTCTCAACAGGATCCAGTTGTTTTTGATAGAAACCTGATGGTTATCCAAGGAAGTCAGGTTCAGAAGTTTTTAGAGGATTGCCTTTTGGTTTTTATTTTGGAGAGGGGAGAAGCTTGTTTTTTTGGGGGAAGGGGGAGCTTGGCAGGAAGGGTGAGAGGACAATTAAATAAAAAGAATCCTTCTTTGCAGAAGAAGAAGCAAAACCCAAAAGTATTTGCTAGTATTCTCCCTTCACCACAATGCTGCATTACTTTGAAAAAAAATACTAATGTTTTCCAGTGTGACTGTCTTCTACTTTAATTTGCTCATGTCTCATTCCACAAGTCCAATATCTCTGTTAATTCATAAAAAAATTCTTGGTGCAACAACTACACATGTGAGACACATACAAAAGCTACAAGTTTTGCTTCAAGAAAGTGATGTAGTGAGTTAGTGTCTAGAACAGGTTTCTTAAGGCAGAACACCAGCTGCAGTCCACTGAGTATAAAGGTCCAGTAAAAATTACTTTGCTTTATCCCTGAGGATGGCTAATCAACAGCCTGGGAGCAAAGTCTGAGCCCTGACATTTTACCAAGTCCTACAAGACTACGAGGTGGAGTGAGCAGGCCAGCTAATTTAGAAATACATGTATATGGAGAGGGGAAGGATGCAGACTGGGTCTTGAAGGTTTTACCTAGTTATTGCTGCACTGTGCAAACACATCAGTATCTTGCTCCCTTATATCAGTCTAAGAAGAAAAGTGACACCCAAGCATTAGGAAAGTGACTGTCCTCAATTTGTGCCAACAAATACTAGAAGCAGTCCTATACACTGGGATATTCATGTACAGCATGCATGTATGTTTCATACAGGGCAGATATATAAAGGAATTATTCCTTACTTGACCTAGGGAAACACCACTCCCACTCTGCACACAATTACATCTTTTATGTTCTGCATGAAAGGATATACTGTAAATGAATCTTAGTACAAAGTTTAAATAAAGAATTGCCAAGTAATAATTAACTCAGTCTGTCATTTATTATGATTAGGCACTAAGGTAAGGTCAGTTTCCTTTAATGCTTTTCAAAGAATGTACTCATTTCAGAACAGGTATGACCAGTTACACAGACTTCTCAAAAGACAGAGTGTTCTCCTCCCAGCTTAGTGATGCCCTGTGTATTCATTTTCATTGGCAGTTTTGACTTAATTATCAATATCCCAGCCCTGGTGGGATAAAAAAAGCCCAGTCACACAGAAATGACCCGGCACTTTCACCTGTAACCTCTTCTGTAAGGTTTAGCTAATGATCTCATCACTTCTGAGATGAAACGCTTTCTGCTGCAGAACAAGATATGTTCTTTTGGTCCAAACATGAGGACTCTCAGGTTACACTTTATTCCTAAGCTCCATTAATACGAGAGGCTCTTTGGGCACAGGTGATCAATCAGGAAACCAATAAATCAGATGTAAGTATGTTCAAAACTTTTTGCTATGTACTAAAAAAAACATCTTACAATGGGAATACTTTTTGTTCTAACTTCCTAGTCTGGATGGTGCTTTGAGTGCAAGCCGTACAGACATGCACAGTCCCACAAATCTATTAACATTCCTCCACATAACTGGGCAGGATATACCTGGTGCTGAGATTCTGTTGTGGCAGCCCAGTGCACTGCACATCACCTACTAGTGAAGACTTATGTTGAGATTTTTGGGCTAGAGATAATGACAATCTTACAAAGTTATTATTTACTATTTATGTTATAGTTGCACCTAGAAACCCCAAATGAAAGGATCCCATTTAATTAGGTGTTTTGCAAACAATAATAAGAAAGAGTTCCTGCATCACAGATCTAACAGGGTTCTTATCAGACAGGATAAAAGCAATGGATGAAACAGATAAACAAGGTGGGAGTGGATTGGAAAGGCTGTTTTACAGTTGTAAAGCAAACAGACTTCACTACAGCTCACTACTTGCCTAACTGATGGGAGTGGTTCACAAGCATCACAGCAGAAAAACGTTTTGAGGAGGGATTTAGAGGAGGATAAGGCATAAGGCTTTATGGATTTTGGCAAGGACTGATTTCTGCTGCTAGGTACTGCAGCTGAGAAAAGATTTAAGACTTTTCTTTATCAGTGAAAAAAGCACTGCTGCCTAAGAAGTTGTACTAGGTGACCATTCCTCACTTTAAAATTAATTAACTGCTGTAACCTATGGTGAAAGATGATTTTTCTAGTTGACTCAAGCCCGTTTGACATCTATAAACTGGAAAACATTTTTTTTTAGTTTTCATGTCTTGTGAGTACAAGTAATTATATCCTCTCTTTGTTGTTTATCCTGAGGTTGATCATGTTCCAGTAGGGCTGAAGTCCAGAAAGCATTACTGTATGTTGAAATGCAAATTGCACAATCACCATCGTCATAGAGACTTAAAGGGAATATTATGAGATTTGTTATAATCTCATATGGCTTTACAGAATATTTTAAACAAACAAAAACAAAAAAATATTTTGTGAAATAGAAAATATGTCCGCATTTCACAAAAATCTCCTCTTTTCCATTGTGGGTTGACCAAGATTGATTTTTTTCCACTTCTATTCTTTCAGTGGGGGCAATTGCAGTCAACAGTTATAAGAGAGTGAGTAATAACATATTATTCTTAATGCTATCTGATTTATGTTGCATTAAAATAAATATCTAAATTTCAATCAAGTTCAACTGTTAATAATATAATAATTAAGCTCTCCTAAAACTGATACGTTTGCTATTGTCAGCTGCAAATCCTTTCTTACCCTCTGCACCCCACTCCCACTGACTCTCCAGGGTCCTCGGACACTACTCTAGGTTTGACTGTTCATCATTAGCTCCCTGGCAGAAGCTTCTCTCTGCTGCCAGTCAGGAACTTTCACTCACCCAGTCACCCTTAGCCACACACTTAAATCCAGACCAGATTTGTTGCTTATGTTCTCTGCACTGATGTAGCACAGCAAGTAATGAAGCATGATGCCAGTCAAGCTTTCAAGCAGGTGAGTCAAAAAATTAGTATGCAAATCTCTTCTCCCTTACTCTTTAATTATATCTAATCTGTTTGTTTCAATTTTTTCCCTGTATTCCCTGCTGCTTAGCTTCTGCCATCAATGTGCAACACATTTTTCAATTGACCAGTGACTTACCCATGCAATATGTACCCGTGCTAACTCCAGCCATTGGCTCATGCCATGGGCTAATGCCATGTTTGGTGATTTCCTAGCTTTCATGTGCTTATTAAAAGACAAATACAGACCCTTTGATGAATTAAAAATAACCTGCTAAATCATCTCTAAATCATCCCTAGCTACCCAGTCAACCTCTCAAGCACCCTATCACTTTAGTTCACAGTTCCAATAATTGTCTCCTATTTTTTCTAGGCCTCAATACGACTGTTTTCACTGACACCTATAAAGCCTTATTTCAGGAAACAGAAAAATTAACCACAATCTCTATTTATTTACATCCACATAAAATAAATCCTAGCTAGAATTGTTAAAGCACCTGGCACAGATTTAGAAACATAATTACAATATCATAGAATCAGTCAAAACACCAGCTGCTCTTTCTCTCCTGTATCTCTTCCATCAGCTACATATCATTCATTATTTAGTGAGAAGATTCAGTACAGATTAAAACTCATCCTAAACCATATCTATTATGCAAACATATCTTTACTTTGCTGCTATAGTTAAGCATCTCTTGGATAATGTTTGAAAAGATGCTATGAGGAATAAGTAAACAAATAACTTCTAAAAACAAAGCATTAAAGTTGACTTCTATCATGTAGCTCAGATCACTGCACCCATGGCACAGTTCTGCCACTTCTATTGCTCAGAAACACTTTAGTGTAATTTTGAGAAATGCATTGAAGAAAACTACCCTTCTCACCAGGTTGTAAAACAAAGAATTAATCATCCATGTAAGATCTAAATAGTTCCTACTATATGCTATTATCTGATAGATAGCAAAAAATATTTTCAAAGGTCAATAGAGAGATGGAATGTAGAATTAAACACTGATTAATCAGGATTGGACTGGGAGTTGAAACAAGAACATGTTAACCACTTAATGCTGTAAATAATTACTACTCTTGTAAATTTAATGTCCGTGTGTACAGCAAGAGAGGTATATGGTGAAAAAAATGGTCCATTTTAACATACATGGATGAAAAAGAAGTTCTTCCAGTCAGTCTGTCAGGCATCAGCCACTGCTCATGTAACAGTTGGGAGTATAATATGGCAGAAAACCTTACAGTTTCACCTAGGACATTTCCAAGCCAACTACAATATTCCTGCTGATCCAATCTGAACTTGCACCAGATTGCATTTTGTCTGTTATGTGTTCAGAAATGCAGGAAAGCCACAAGATTTTAATTGTCAGTTAAATACACAAGATGGTTTCCATGAATGTGTATTTTGTACATTCATTTTAGATTCTCTTCAGAGGGTGGGAGGCTGGAGAAGAATGCCCAGGTTAACATTTGCACTAGCAGGATGGAAAGCAGGCATGATGTATTGTGTCAAAATGTATACCTGAAAAACATGAATGTGATCCAGAAGCCTCAGTAAATGCCTGCTACACTAAATTAGATTAATATAGCCATATAGTAGGTGATATTTAAAATCAGCTTTTTGTGAAATGTTGGATACATCCTAGTATACGTGGTCATCTGGTTTCTTTTATTAGGAAAAACTTATTCTGCAGTGGGATTAGTTATGGTACCTGTAACATACTTTCCAAACTGTCTAATCATTCTCTTCATCAGCACAAAATTTTGCTGTACTTTCTTCCACTTTGGTGGTGGAAAAGTCTTATGCAAACATATCTCAGTAACATTATTAAAACCTTGAAACCTTGATGCAGCTAAAGATTGGAGTGCGAGAAAGACTTTCCAGTCCTGCAGTTGGACTGTACACTCCACCTCATCTCAGGGGATTCAGAAATGTGATTGATTTCTTGGTGGGCTGTTTGATTTTCCCTTTATAGTTTAGCCACATCTCTACAAAATCCAGGATACCCCGCCTCCCTTATTTTTTTCAAGTCAGCTAAAAACTAATAAATATGTCAACAAGCAGTTCATCAAATAGCAATGAGAAGCTTTGGTATATCAAAGGGCAAGAGATCATAGAATAGGCATTTGTCTAAAACGTAGCCAGATTTTCCAAAGAGCTCAAGGATAATTTTTCAAGTGCTTGGGATCTACTTCTGTAGGCAAATTTTCAGAAGTGCTCAAAGCCCTGTGTGCCAGAAGTCTCTAAGAACACAGAGAGCTGATTTGATTCTTAAGACAAGGGCAAGTTTTTTAAAAGCTTGTCCCCTTTGAAATATTTTTGCTAAAGGCTATTCCAGTATCCCTAAGTTATTATTTTGGGTTCTGTGCATATCTGTACATCTCCACAAAAGGATCTTGTTGTAAACCCGAAATTTTGTTAAATGAAAAATAAATGCATTTGCTTTAGAACATAACTCTTTTGTTTTGTTATTTTTGAAATGGCTTCCTAGGCAGCCTTTGCATGAAATGCATCATCCTTTATATCATAACGACCTAACATTTTCCCTTGCAATAATTTATAAAGCAGGCATTCTACTTTGTTCCCTTTACACATATTTCTATTCCTAAACTAAGGTCTATTTTCCCCACTACAAGTGCTGTGACTTTTACATGTTAATCAAATTTTTCTGTTGGCATATGAAGTACTAAAACTGCATTTTACTAAACTCTTAACACTGAATAAAATATGGAGCAGAGCCTCAGAAAACAGTCCTGACTGTTGTAGTTATCAATAAGAAAATTCAAGAAACTGGAAGAAAAACGGATTAGAACTTGGAAAAGGGTCGAGTGGAAGATGCTACACTTACACAGATGTGTTCAACTCTACAAAAAGAGAATGGGGAATGACTGCTCAGAATATAATTTTGAGTACATGGAAGCAGGGGCTCTATCAAAGCCCAGGTTGCACTTGAGTAAAGATTATGCTGCCACAACAAAAATAAATGAGAGACTGATATCACCCTTGGATGTGTAAAGCAGAGCACAGCCTGACAGACACATGAAATATCTGATCTCAGTGCTTGTAAGACTTTAGCTGGAATACTCAGCCTGTGGAATTGATAATCCCACTTCAACAAATACAGCATCTGCAAGTGATGTAGAGGAGAGCAAGAAGAGGCGGGAGTCTTCAAAAGTCTGCAAGAAATAGAGGTTGTTAGCTAAAAAAAAGAAATTAAATAAATGTGCACTACACTTGCTGTTGCAAAAAGGATGGGTATTATCTCTTTATCAGTGACACATCCGTCTGGGAGGTGCACAATTCCAAGGTGATAATCAAGTCTGCCAGAACTGTGAGATATAGTGATACATTTCAGGGAAGGGAACCAGTAGGTGACTTAATTATGCAGTGCCAATGGAGATGAAAAAGAGAAGGTTTATGCTGGTGAGATGCAGCAGCGGATGGCTCAGTTCCGGTTCAGCAGTAGGAATGCAGACAAAACAGAGGAACACTGAACAGGAATGGGGGTTTGGTGACAGAGTTAGTTGTACACCAGGGTCTGAAAGCAAATTCCCTTTCGAAGATCTCACCAAGGGCATCTGATGTCTATGTCATGACCAAAAAGAAAAGTATTTCCTGTAGAAAATTCCACTTTCTATATGAATAATGCAGAAAGACTTCACAGTGTGACAACCACGGTCATGCAGTGTGAAGTATTTAATCAGAAACTTTTTCAACATTTAATGAAATGGTTCTCATAACAAGAGTAAATTCTAAAGTATTTTAACACAAGCATTTTAAGTGTGCTTTCTCAAGATTAACATTTGAACAAATTGACAGTGGACAGCAAAGAAAGACAGAAGACAACTTGATAACACTCAGCTGACCCAAAACTGGACAAATCTGTGCTACCTTTCAAAGCTCATTAGACAATTTTCAGCTGTTTCTGCTGAAAAGTTACATCATACATAAAATGAATCCCAGAAGAATACCAAGTACAAGATTAGTTTCTGTCTGCATGCAAAGGAAAAAATGTTTCAATGACAAAATGGAGTGTTCAAACAAGTCACCAACAAAGGTTAGGGAAAGTGTTTTTTAGGGCTTTTGAGACCCAACTGGACAAGGCCTTGTATAACATGGTCTGCGTTCACAGTTCTCTGCAATGGGAGTCGCACCAGAAACCTTCTGGGGTCCCTTTGCACCTTTATGGCTGTGTGTTGGTCCTACAGATTCATTTTTCCTCGAGGTTACCAGCCTTGGAGATGACTTTTCTTCTAACTGGAAAAGAAATCCATGTACATGAGAATGCTTGATCAGTCAGTGGGTACCATGAGGGCACTGTCTGGGGCAAGCCTTTCATGAATACACATCTCTGCACACGAGAGTGTCCTTGCACAGACACACACGTGGGCACAGGGCAGTGGTCAGAGGCTGCCTTCAGCCCTGGAGGTTCTCCAAAGCCCCAGTGTCCATCGTTTAGACAGACTTCAATGAAAGATTAAAAGCAATGCTCATGTATTTCTTGGCTCAGAACACCCAGGAAGGAGAGGAGCTATCCTGAATTGCCTGTGGGAATTTATGACTAGGAGCAATGGGGTAAAGTCAGGTAAAGAAAAACAGTTTGAACATCAGTAAAATTTCCTAACTGTGAGTGTTATTAGACTGGAATAATCTCCCCTGAGGGAAGCAATAAAACCAACATCATTTGCATCTTTGCAAACTAGACCAGACAAAGCACTGGGAAATACACTGTGGGGAATAATCCTGTAAAATGATTGCACTAATTTTTCTCATCTATTCTTTCTCCATAGGATTGCTTCATACATGGAATGTGCCACACTCTTTTTCATTTGCTTTATTCCCTTTCCTGTGGGCTGAGTTAAAACACCCTGAAGGAAATTATACTATTCTAACCAAAAAGTAGCATATTAAGACAATTTGCATTTTCATTTAAAAAGACACATTTTCTCTTTAAAATATAACCAGTGATAGACACAAGAAAATAATCTCTAGGATAATGACACACTTCAGTACACTAGGCAATTAGGTTTGCCTTTAATTATTTATTGTTTGACATGCTGCTCATACAAATACTCTGTGTAACAGGAGGAAGTCAGTTTGACCTTAATTATTGCCTGTAAATAATTCCTGAATTGTAACTAAGTAGTGCCTTTTAAAATGTAATTATTATAATACCAGAGTTACAGAGCTCATTGATTTATAATTACTTAATTGTTTATACCCATTAAACCACAACTGTGATAGGTTCATCTTGCCTACCTGCACTAGCCTGGAAAGTGAGGAACTGCAGCCAAGAACTCAGACTAACATTATCTCCCACAGCTAAATGGCTGAACAATCATTCCCATCTGGACAAGGTTAGTAGGGGTCATCAGATGGCTGAGAGACCGTGGGCAATGAGCTGGGCATTTCAGTACACATCAGGATAACAATGAAGGGAGAAGGGCATACAAAATATCCATACCTCCAGGGTCCTAGGCTCTTAGCAGGTAAATCAGACAAAAAGCTACTTCTTTGTGAGTCCAACTTTACACTTTTGGGACCATAATGTATAATGGGCTCTTGGACACAGTGCTAACTGTGCAGCTGGGAAACAGAAAACCCCCAAATTGTGAACATTTTTTCTCACCTATCAACACAAGGTATATAGTTGTTTGCACATTTGTTTGTAAGGGGGAGACTGTCATTTTGCTTTTCATGGCTTGCACCTTAGCACAGTGAGGGCATTTAACAGAGAGAGTTCAAGCCATACTGTTGTGGTTCATCCCCAGCCAGCCACTAAACCCCACACAGCTGCTTGTATCCCTGTGTTACCCACCGTGTTTCCAGCACAAATCCGAGCATAGCCCTATGCTGGCTACTACGAAGAAAATTAACTTTATCCCAGCCAAAACCAGAACACACACATAGTCCTCTTGTCTCTAATATATTTGGGTTTTTTTGTACCACTGCCTGGTAATTGCTATCCAAATATGTATTGTATTACATGTACTTCTCTGAGAGGGGAAAAAAGAAAGATATATTAATAATGAAGCATTTCAAAGTAGTCAGCGTGACACACTTTCACTTAAATGTAAACCCCACGTTTCAGAGGAGTGGAAAAGCTAACATGTTTCTCAAATCTCAATTCTAAGAAAGTAAAGATCCACATTTTGCTGTATAGATCCTACTATATTTTGCTCTAAAGGGAATGATTTTTTGAAATATTTTGTGTAGATTTTGATAGCATTAAATGTTTGACTTGGTTCAAATCTTGTGCTGCCTAATGTAGTGAAAACCAGCAAAAAAGCATTTGAATTCTGTTACAGGAATAGAGCCTAGAAGAAATGCTAGAATTATGATTGCTGATCAGATAATCATGCTAGTCATAAAAGCATTCACAAAACAGGTCTCAGGAATAAGAAATTATGTATGTTCTCAGTATTAATAAATTTTTTTACATATTTCTTAAAAATCAATCTATTTTGAAAGCTTGAGAAACTTGTTTTATGTTACAACATTAAAGAAGTTTCTACTTTGAATTTCTTTGGAGAATGCCTGAGACACTGTAGCTGACAAAGAGGATTTTCATCCAAGCTGTACCTATACTGTAGGGGTTAAAGCAATTAACCCTTTAAGGATGTGTTCTAATCTCAGACTTTCCTGGTCTGTACAGTGTGGAGGAAAACAAAATACCAGCATGGTTCATCTCAATTTCTTCACTCCTAAAAACAGAATATTAATCATGTGGGTTCACCAGTCAGGTTACATCTAAATTCCCCATGGTAAATGAGACTAAAGAAATGCAAACTATTCTAGTGCTGTACAATCCAGATGTAGTGATAATGCCCTGCTTGTTATTACCAACATTCCACAGCAATTAGAGAATTATGGCAGAATCCTAAATCTATAGGAAGAAAATCAGATTGCCTCAAAGTGTGGTCCTGTCCCATCATGTGACTAAAATTGTAGGATTAAAAGAATTGCTATCTCAGTGTTTCTTGTGCACTTTTTAGTTTATAATTGAAGCGGCTTTTTTCAACTGTCAGTTATGCAATTACAACACAGGTTCTTGCCTTCCCGTGTACCCTTCCCAGTCACCCAGGCTTTGCAGCCAAACCCTGCTCGCAGTTCTACCTGCAGAGACCTATTCCTGCCAGTCTGTCTGTGATATACCAACAACAGGCAAAGAACAACTTGCTTATATGTAAGAGCCATCCATTCCCAAGTATTGATTCCCTTTGAAATGTGGTCGGTTTCTCTTATCTGTTCTGCTTTCTCAGACACAGCATGAAGAAAAGGCATAAATTTGGAAGCTCTGTGGTTTGAGTACATGCACAGAGGTACTTTCAAAACCACAGTTTCACAGATTATTAATTGATACTAAAAAACACTAAAAACCCCAATACTTCAACACACAGGGACTGTGAGCACTCAGTAGTAAAATTTTCGAGGTCCAGGCTAAACCCTTATACTGGGATAAGTTAAATGAATAACATCTCCCCCAACAATTCCTGGTAGAAATCAATTACTAATTCATTCTGTGATTTTTATTTCCTGGTAAACTAGAGGGACATAGCAGTTAGGCACTCTCCAGTTCTGTTATCAATTCCTGCTCCGATATTTAATGTATATCTAGGAAAACATTTTGGTTCTCCATCATCCTGCCTGACAAGAAGAAAACCTATCTTCCTCCTCACCCCATGTAGGCATACAGGTGTAACATCCTGCACCTGTACCACCTGGAATATCTGTGTCTGTGGAAAACCAACAAATATATTGAAACAGTCCTCTGAGGATGGTCAGGCACATCCTTAAAGAGCACTCTTCCATAGGAGGGAATCAGGGAGTGGTAGCTGAAGGGATGCCCACAAGTGCAGACAGAAAGTCCAATAAGACCATGTAATACAGTTCTAAGCTTGTACATCACATGCCCTAAAGAGACCTGCTCTTTGAAACTCACCAGCACAAGTATCTTGCTTCTTCTCCAGTACTGATGAACTCACTCAAGTTTTCAAAAACATTATCTCTATATAAAAACAACCTGTGCACAAAAATTACTGAGAAAATAATTTGAATTATAATGGTACCAACAAGGTAGGGCCTTTGTTTTTTAAAGCATTCTTGTGCATTAAAAAGGGGCAGCTACTACACCAAAAAAGAGTGTGATCAAAGAATAAGATTAACCTTGATAATTGACAGTCTTACTTGAGGATTCCTAAAACCAAACAAATAGAGACACCTCCCTCTGTTTCACTTCTCACTTCATCCTCTCAGATAGGAGGTTCTGTAGGTGCAATGCCCTTTTCACACAGGGCGTATTAGTACAGGGTCTGGCACATTTTTTACCCTCTTCTAACTGAGATCTGTAATTAGTGAAATACAGATTGGTGTTACTCTTAATTAAGTACACTTCTTTCCACCCAGAGCACTTTGCTGTCAGCTTGTCAGGAGCACCAAGAACTGTCAAAACAGACACCTTGAATTAGCACAGAAGTCATACATGCTGACATGTGATGCAAGCAGATTGTCCCACTTTTCCACCCACTGAATTCTTGTTGCTAATCTAATTAATACCCTCTGATTATTTCAGATGGTCACTTGGCAAGTGACAACAAAGATAAAAGGCTTGGGCTTCTTGAGACATTTACCTGGGTTTTACATGCCCCATTTTCAACACAGTTTTCTTTGTGCATTGCTCTCCCTCCTCCTCTATTGCCCTTGTTACTGTTCACCTCTTGCAACAATGGTACCTCTGCTTCCCAGGTTTTGGGAGTACAGAGACGAACCTGGTTGAATGGGAAGTCAAATGCATCCCTTTGTTTTCCCTACATTTTTCGATTTATCACCTCTGTTCTCCTGTCCTTTTTTGCCTCCCTTCTCACCTCTCCAATACTACCTGGTCCTCATTTTGCCTGTAGGCTTTTCATGCAGCCCTTGCAAACTCATCAGCACCCACTGGTACAGTGCTGGTCTAGAGTTGACAATGAGGGCTGAGGGCAATGCTGGGCTGGGTAGAATGCATGGAGCAGGAGGACAGCCCTTGCCTGGGGATTTTGCAGGATGAATATTTGAAGACACAAGGAGTAAAGCAAAGAAGGAGGATGCAGATTTGGTACAAGGTACAATATTTTCTTGCTATACGATTGGCCATATTCATGCATTCTGGGAACAAATAAGAGGCAAGGAAGAGGCAGGATGGTGGCTCCTTTGCCAAGCACAAAAAGGATATATTTCCCCCCCTCATTCTCCTACTCTTTCACCTCAGACTGAGGCTAAACAAAGCCATAAACAACCATGGTGAAACAACAAGGAAAACTACCGGAGTTTTTGGACTTGAGATGATCTGGAACTTTTTATTTAGCATTTCAATACTGTAAGTAATAAGAGAAGACATACACAAGAAAGAGTTCTCTTTCCACAAGAAATTACATAGCAAAACTCTGATTGTAATCCAAGAATTAAAGTCAAGTAGTGTGTGTGTGTGTGTGTGTGTGATAGACCCCACAGAAAAGAATCTTTTGTATTGTTCTGTTACAAAGGAAACAAGAAAAGCTGCACAGACACAAGAGCATGGGAGCAAACAGGAGCATCTCTGCAGAATGGATCAGTTCTTGAAAAACTGAGGGGACACCAAAGGGGGTGAGTGGATCAGAGCTTCTTTGAATGCAAATGTGGTGATTGTGAACCTTTTATATCCTTTTATACCATTCTTACACTCTCAGCCTGTGACTCATCTGCATTCAGAAAACACTGCCTACTAAACTAACATTATTCTTATAAAACATCTGATTCAAATTCCGTCTTACTCAGCTGGATAAAAATAAGGAAATTGTGAAGACATCCCAAAAAATAAAGTAAGGTCCACTAAGCAAGTGCAGGGAATAAATCCAGTTATAATATTTTTTAACCTGAATTTCCCATGGCAAGGAAACAGACATATTATGACTAATAAGGTTTGTATGAAAACATAGCCTCTGTATTATAAAATGTTCTCTTCTTATTTAAAGAGGAATCATACAGCTCTGTGGTTTTTTTTCATGCAAACTCTACTGAAGCAGAGCAGAGTTCCTTAACAAAAAGGCTCAAGAGTTAAACTGTACAAAGCCCAGTATTTCACAAAGCTCTTGCTATGTTGGAGCAATTTAACATGCTGCTGGCAATAAATACAGTAATTGCATTCAGTCAGACAGAAAAATAAAGACGTGGGCCTGAATTCTTTATCAGCATAGGACTCTTACTAGGTCAAAAACATTCCCTCGTTATTTGCACCATCCCACTTTCTCTTAAGGAAGTCACTAGAGGGCATCATCACCTACCCAATCCTGCCTGCAGACCAGGTCAAAGCTGTCATACCCTACCCTTCAGAAGTTATGCTGTTGTCTGTAGGATTGCCTTCCGCAGAGCTCTAAAAACTCAGATTCCAGTTTTTCCCACAGCCCTGGCAGAGGGGGAGCTGCAGAGCACCATGAAAATGGCCTACTTCGGGTTACAGCAGAGAGCAGAAGTGAGGAGTGCTTGGCTCTCAGTGCCCTTTAACCAGAGGAGCATGAAGCACTTACCCCCCTGGTTAGCTCTATCTGCTTTGCAACCAGCCCTGCACAGCAGCTCCGTCTCAACAATCTCTGAAAAATGGCACTGGTAAACAGAGCTGTCCATCGACTGCCTTCACTTCTTTGTGTGGTTGTTTGTTAAAGTGCTCACATGTCAACTTTTCCAAATTGACCTGGCCATTTGGAAGGGAAAAGTGCTGAATAGAACATGAGAAGATGAGTAGCTTTGTTAGACCCAGGCCAGGATTCATCTCCCACAGATTCATCCTATATGTGTCTGCTGTGCTGCATTCCTACAACAACCCAGGTCCCATTTTTACTCAAGGGCTCTTACAGTGAGCACGAGAGTTGAAAGATCTGGGTGCTGCATGAACTATAAACATAGGGGAGAAGGTCCATCAGCTGACTTGAGTATTTGCACACAGGTGCTTTAGACCCATTCTTTATTTATCCTTTTTTCTCTTGCTTCCTATGGTTGCTAAAAGGTCCTAGGGGATGTCATCTCCATGGCTTTGAATTTTCAACCATGAGTGCAGTCCCCACTATCCTGGAACCCTTAACAAGATCACTATGTGGCCAGCTTTCCTGGAGGTAAAGCATGCTCATACACCCTTGGAGATAGGGAGTTCTGATCTCTTGAATCTTACTGCAGACACTGCTACACACATACAAATTCACACCAGGGTGAAACTCAGGTACAGGCTGTCCTCTGCTTATCATCACCATGTCCCAGTCCCACAACTTGGGCATGGTGTGGGAGTGACAGGGCTACGGGACTCGTGTTCCCCTGTCTGTGCACAGGAATGGCACAGGGAGCACCTGCTACTCAGATAAATGCAAGGCAGAAGGGTTTCTGTCAGTGAGAGGCCTCACTGCTGGCACTTTCCAAATTAATCTCTTCTGTGGGTGGAGAGCTGTAACACTGTGAGAAAGGTCTTTATCCATCAAAGGACTTAGAAGGAAGATCCCTTTTTTTCAGGAAATTATTGAATTCAGAGAGACTGTGGACTAGTGACACACTGGTTTATGGCATGCAAAATACACCTGTCTCACCAGGGTCTTCCAAGAGCAGCTTTGGACCATCTCCAAAGCCTGGAGCAGCGCAAAAAGCACCTGAATTTCCAGTGTTGGAAACACCTGTTATACAAGAAATGGGTCCATAGGTCATAAAGAGTTTGCTGCATTTTGATTTTCACCTGGGATTTTCCCTTCAAAGGGTGGGTACGTGGAGCTGTTCTATGCAGGCTGACTCCCAAGTGCATACTTCAGTTTGGAGGGAATAAATGAGCAGTAGGTGTACAAAACCCCTGCCCTGCACTATGAGCACTGGTGTATTTGGCACAATGTCCAAAAGAGCAGCTTTATCAACTCCTTTACCAAAACTGATCGAATGTTGGAGGTACAAGAGGAACGGGAGGAAACATTGATATCTATCACTAAAATTGTGGAGAAGCAGTACTGTAAAAGGCAAGCAAGTTAAGTAGGTAGGTAAGGAAGAAAAGAAGGAGAAAACACGGGAACTGCATCTCAGTTAAAGAAGTAATGTATTCAGAGTGAGGCACAAAAAATCTCATCAGTTTCATTGTCCAAGGCCTGGTAAATATAACACATTTGTGTTAGAAAAATCAATAAATCACGCTCAAGCGGGGTCACAGTTTTGGGCATCAGAAACTCCAAACCTGGTTGAAAATGTCTGTGAACATTTCATGTAACTTTCTGGGATGAAAATTATAAATGTTTTCATGGAAGATCAAGAAAAAAATCATATTATAGTAGAAACTTACTGTTTTTTCTATATCTACTGATAGGCAAAGGTTTCTGTGGACTGGAAAGAGTGGCTTCTACCTTTCTGTGTACGTACAATGGGAGGACACTTGGTGATTATTATTCACTAAAGCAGAGGTACAGTCTCAGTCACTTGAACAGAAACCCACCCATTCCCAAGCCTGCAGTGCTTACTGACAAGCCAGCATTTAGATATGCAAATGACAACATATTGTTATCAGCAGTGTGTCCAATAATATTTCCTTTGTTTCATCAAAAAGGTGTATCAGTTCTGTACAGTTGGCAGTGAATATGCAAAGAGGAATTTGAAAAAGCAAGACCAGCCAGAACAGCAGCCTCTGCCAGTCTGATTGCAGGCATCGCTGATGTCAGACGATGCATCAGAAGGTTAAGGTGCTAATGACTTGTTGATGTGTTTGACAGTATGCAGCTATCTCTTAGCAGGTATTTTCACAGTAAGTATTGTTTTTTATAGATGTTTCCCTATTACTCATGAGCTGGAAGTTTCAAGGGAAAATTTTGAAAACAAGATAAAAGCTGGAGGGGACAGGGAAGAAGTGAGAGAAAGCTTGTCTGAACCTTCATATGATTTAGTGCAAAACACAGAAACATGAAATACCATGTCGTTGGTCACAAGCCTGTTACAGAATCAGAAATATACGACACCTAAACTCATCTCAGCTACAGTAATAGAATCATTGAATGGTTTGGAATCTTTACACGTCATCTAGTCCAACCCCTTGCAACGAGCAGGGAAGAGTCATTTGTTTATATTCATGTATACATAATCAGTTGTAGTCCTTGAACAGAAGTTAAAACATATTCAAAAAAGAGGACAGAATTTGAAGTAATAGATCTAACTAAATTATCATCCTAAAATAATCCAGCTAGTTTATCTTCTTTGGAGTTTTTTGTCTGTCTTTCCTTTGGAGATTTGCAAGACAATTTTTAGAGCCTAATTAACTTTTTGCATGAAGATGAACTCCTTTCATTTTGGAAAATTAATCACATTTAATCTGCAGACACTAGCCATTATAACAAATCTGTCTGTCCAGTGCAACTGCAGGATTATGAAAAAACAAATGGAAAGTGACATTCACATTAGCCTGAGAGTGTTTTTGGCAGTCAGCAACTGGCTTTTCTAGTTACTATGACTTTAACCCATCATCACTTTTTCATTACAAGTACCCAAGCAGTTGAGTAGGTTAGGCTGCCAAGTGGCTTTTTCAGGCATTTATTATGACAGTAGTGTTTACTTTTGAAGTTATCAAGCCCCTTCTGAATGAATGGCTGTCTTAAACACAGAGTGTCATGCTGTCAGCTAGGGACCAGCTGTGTGGAGCGGTTTTGGAGTCCAGAGTCGATTGCAAACAGAGGAATCCACGGACACATGTTGGACTGCATATCCAAAGAAGTTTGTTCCAGGAGTGAAGCTGCTGGGAAAAAATGACATGTTCTCACACAGGACTTTGCATAAAGCAAAAATGTGTGTGTCTGTATGAGAAGGCAACTGAGCAAAAAACACCAATGAAGTGGAATACGTCTAAGAAAGGGGGAGTGGGGGAAGGGAGGAAGACAGAAGGGGGAAGAACAAGTTCTCTGTAGATAAAAGGATTAAGAACTACGGAAAATACTTCCATAACCATGCCAACGAAAAAAGTGATACACTGTTGTATTTTGCACTTCAGCCAGAAGTGCAATCAGTGCTTTGCAGAATACATGCAGAATTATGGCTGCCTAAGAGAATATGTGTTCTAGGGTGATTCATATCAGCTAAATAAAGGTAATTAAAGATATAAAGGACTGAAGCAGTAAAAACAGGACTGAGCTATTTAACCAAGTGTGACAGCTTTGCATGACTGATTATTCATGAACTACTCCTAGGTAGCTAAGAAGCATAAAATGTGATTCATAATCTCTAGAAAGAAAACAAACTATTTATTAAGAAACCCAACTTCATGGCACTCCTAAAACTAGTATAAATATTTGAATTTCTGTCTATAAAATTTCTGAAAACCATGAATAACCATTCACCCATACCCCCATCCACATAACACACATATGTATACATATGTCTATTTCTTAGCTGGCAGTTAGCACGTAGGCACCTATATGTGCAATGCAAATGCATATTCCAAAAGCACTGTTAAATTAGTTATTATTTCTACCTAATTCTTACCATGTATTTTTATGGAGATCAACTCTATCAACTAAGGAATGCTAAATCAGCAGGCCTTTATAAAAGAGAAATAATTCACCACATTATCCTCTGATCAGGCTGAAAGCTCTACTCTTCCCAGGTGTGTAATTGTGTAGTAAACTAAATTCTGATTGTAAAGTATATTAAAAGCTCTTCATTAACTCTTCACGTGCAGTAATTTCAGCTCATTTACTCCATTAGTTAGCTGTTAATACTGGGTGCACTGAAAGGACATGTACATGGGGGGTTAATGTGACAGCCACTACAACACTATGAATTACCAGCTCACTGCAGAGAAAATCCCTAATTACAGCTCACAAGTGCATAATAAACCAAACATATATAATTCTACAATATTAGCTGTTAACAAAAAAAAAAAGTTTACAGTAATTCTTATTTATTCATCTGGACATCATAGCAGGAAAAGAGATAAGTGCTCATTTACACATCATTTGGACTTTTTGTTCTTTTTAAATTTTTTTTTGTTGATTTGCCCTAGACATTCTGCTGCTAAGTATGAGTATTTTTCTTGGTTTGTTGTGATTTTTTTTCCCACTGGTGAGGTACAATATACAAATATATATTCTAAAAAGTCATGCCATTATGAACATGCTTTATTGTGAGCCTGCTTTAAATGAAACATAAAACAAACACCAGGAAATTGCTATCAAAGGTATTTACCATAAAATTATGTTGCTTGACTATTGAATGCTGTAATTTGATATTGCCACAATTGCCCGTGCATTTGTAGTTGAACTATACAGGTATTATGTGGAAGAGATATTCCTGGAACATCCAGCTGAATCAAACAGTAAATTTCACAGGCTACCTTAAACATGGACAGTTCAGTTTTTCTTTCAGGTTGAAATCATGGCACAGCCTCTTTGGTATCACTTTTGGAAATACTGCACTGTAGTTAGGTTTTCCTTCATCCTATGCTACTCATATTGAAGAAGAAAAAGATACTTTAATGTATGTAAGCACCAAAATATCCCCAAAGAACCAAACCACCCCAAAAAAACCCCAACTCCCCCATCTAAATCCCCTTCATGTTAATTTCTAAGATTGTTTTCCATCTTGCTTTTTTCTTCAGTATTTCATTAATAATTTATAGTAATATTTCTAACATTCCTAGGTTTGTTCTATTTTGATTGCAACTACAAATTTTCCAGAAACCAAAAAAACACTTTTATTTTAAAATCTTATATGTCATATGAATACGGAAACTCCTTTTAAAAACGGAGCGGCCCTTTACATGGTTGCTGCTGTATCTGACTCCACTGCAGCCTTGCTCACTTTTCTTTGCCACCAATTAACAGTTGCAGCCAAAGGAAAAGGACAGATTTTGCAAAGAATCTGTGATGTTCAGCTTTCTCTCCATTCACTAGCTAAAGTTTTTGTTTCTCTTACTATAGCCTGGAGAAAAGTAGTCATAATAACAGCATATATTCTCATTTTGCTCATGGAAATTCTGTGGAATTTAAAGTCTAACTTTTCTGTAAAAACTGTTAAAACTCTATGCAGCTCTGCTACAGCAATATCATTCTTTTTAAATGCGCAGGATAAATTAAAACATCCTACCAAAAAGTGTTTATGTATGACTTGAAAATATTTCTACTGGACTTTGCAGACATTCGTTCTTTCATATGTTCTAGACAACTTATCCATAGAGATTAAACGCAGGTTTGAGTCTATGTCCTTGAATATACCAACAGCTGTAACACCATGTAAGTAAAATAAAGGCAGGTCTACTTCCAGAAAAACATGCGTAGTTATGCAAAACATAAATTAATGTTATGCTTATAGGATTAGATATGGAAGACACTAGTGGAGGTTGTCTAAGCTGCCTATCTTTTCATGAAGGTTTGAAACATCTAGAGACAAACACAGCCAATACCAGAGACAGTATCTGTGGTTTCATGTGATCCCTGATACTGGACAACAGAACTTCCCGTGTTCTGAGCACCTGCTCTTTATAATCCCCCAAACCTGCTTTGTTTCAGGAGATCTTTTTAATAGTAGAACAATTAGCCTCTGTGTTTTTATACTGCAACATTGTCAGCCCAAGAGAGGAAGATACACAATGTAAATGATGACTTGAGGTCTCGGGAATTTAATATGCAAAAACACCACATGCAAACTTTGGTGGGTAGAGATCCCTGTAATATGCATGAGTGCTGGTTTTAGAGCAAGATGGAGTGATCTTGCTCGAATAAATTGCTGCATAAGTATGGAACATCCTTCTCTGACCTGGATTCACACAGCCTGGCTCTGAACATGCAACACTGACCCCAAAATTACTATGTGGATAGTCAGAAATATCCTGGAAGAAAGCCAGTGCTCTGGGTTTTAGCTGGAGTCGAGGCGTTAAGGCTATATGACATAAACGTTTTCATTGCATGATAAAAAGTGTTTGTGGCATCTAATAAACTCATTATCTGGTTCACATATGTACTCACTGCTGTTATTATTCTTGTGGATAATAGTTGTAGTGCTAATAACAGTCTGCCAGTCTTAGTAAAGACTGGGCTCTGTGGGGAAAAAAAAAAGGCAGAACTAGTCTCAAAGAATTTATGCTGGAAATGAAATTTCAAATTTTATTTATTTGTGTGAGAGGTCATGTATCACTGCCACACACTGTTTTAAGGCAGAGTAGCATAAAACAGAAGCAAAAAAGCAGCTTGTTTGCCTTTATCAGCATATGACCTAGAGAGTGTAAGAAGCTGATACTCTGCCTTTTCATTGCCTTTGTTGCAGGGCAATAACAGACAGACAGGTGTGGCAGCCCATCATGCTGCTAATCTCTCCTATCAGCCCAGCATGAATGGGTAGAGCCCATGAATCAGAGTCCAAAGGGTGGATGTGAGAGAATTATCTTGTTGCTACCCAGAGAAATGGAGGCAGCATTTATCCTGTGAGCAGGACCATTTAATCCACATTGGTCCTTGCCCTCCAGAGTACAGAGGCCTCCTTGGCTAGGAAATACAAGGAGCAGAATAAAATCAGAAATGCTAGGACAAGAAGCTGTACACTTGGCGAGGGGAAAGAACCTCAGATTCTCATCACAAGAAAGCATCATAAAGGCAACAGCTACAGTGCTGCAAGCTCACCAAGGGCTCAGCTAAAAAGGCAGCCTTCAGCCTGGGGTGCCAAAGTGCCAGATGGTTTTGTCACCCCTGCTTCCCTAGGACTACAAAGCCCACTCAATTTGAGGATCCTGCCATTATGTCCCGGCAGGCAAATGAAATCCTGCAGTCCCCAGGACCACTAGACTCCTTCTCTCCACGCAGATTGTTGGTGGGGAGCAGCCAGTCCTAGAACATGCTGGGAACTGCTTGAAAAATGTGCCAGGGATGTTGTGAAAGTGCAATGGAATAAACAGTCAAGCAAGGAGTGTTTCTTCACTGTTCAATTTAGCAGCTCAGATATAACCGCAGAGGCCATATGCATATAGTTCCCATCAAAGCTTCCCAGAGCGATTACGTCCAAGTGCCAGCTCTGTGCAGAATTGATCAAATCCACCTCTGCTGCCACCCCATTAATTTCAGAAGAATTATAGAAATTTGGTCAGGTACAAAAAACATGGCTCGCTTGAACTGTTTCAATTCTTGTGACTTTTCTAAAACTATCACTGGGAAAGAGACCGGCTACTGTACAACTTTTCATCATTCTCTCCCCAACCCAGGTTAGATACGTTTTCTGGAGGGCTTCTAGACAAAACTTTTTGCTTTTTAGTCATGACTGTTTTGCTTCAGTTTGAAATTAAAACCAAAAAGTAAAAAAAAAAGTAAAAAAAAAAAAAAGAAGGATTGCTTTTAGAAACAGATGAATGCATAATGCTTGAATGGGTAAAGAAAGAGGGATTTTTCTTTTAATCAACTTGCCAAAATTGATTTTGCAGTGAAATTATTACCTCAATTCTGTCTTTCCTTCTTTCCTTGAACTCACACTGAAATAACACTCTTAATCCCCAAGAAGCATCAATATTTTTGCTGTAAAGCATTGCACAACTTGTGGTATGGACTAATGCCATGCATTAGCCATGAAGCAAGGTTTGACGTAGCTAAAGAACATCAAGTACAATACCATGTTTTATCAAAACCAAACAGCAGAACAATGCACACAAGGCTCTCACAAATATACCAGACCCATCAGATTTCAATCTGATAAAGTCAATACAGAGAAGAAATATAGGGTACACTCTGTCTTCATTAACACAGAAATAGGCACAGCAGTTCCACTCTCTGCAGCGTGCTCTTAACTCAACAGAGTGGGGGACCAGCCTCTTAGGCTGAATTATTTGGAGTTTGGAATTCAATGATCTGTGTTTTTTCACCAGAGCTCACACACCTCAGAAATGCCATGGAAGAGACTTGCCCTCCCCCAGGCAGACAGATCATGCAGCATCTTGGTTTCTGGGAACACCTCCCCGGAGACCTTCAGCAAGGGACTGACCTCTATTCCCATCTCCACCTGCAGCTAAAAGGGAGGCACCCACACAGTTAATGAATTAGCTGGCAGAGCCTTAACATCTGTCCTATGGCCTACTGTGGCTTAATGTGTCCCTTGTAACGAGGAGGAAATATGTTAAAAAGAATGTGGGTGCACCGCAGTGTAAAGGAGAGCAGGAGAGGCTCAGGCTGGGCTGTGCCCATGGGTATTGAAGGGCGGTTGTTCAGCAGTGCCCCAGCACAGCCATCCCTCGCCTTCCTGCACGGGCTGTCAGCACCAGGAGCACTCAGGACACCGGGGATGCACCCTGAGGGTGCACAGAGGACAGTGCAGTGGGGGCAGACCACAGCTGCTTCCACCCAGAGCTTGCAGGTCTAGCCATGGTTGCACAGTGTCACATGAGCTAATTGCCAGGGATTTATCCCATTTCTCAGGAAGGTTTAGCTGTTGGCCACACACACACAGATTTCAAGTGCCACCAGTACCCGAGCAGACTAAATGAAAGCTATGTTGAGTCCATCTGCATGCCCACCTGACATAGTCCCTTATAATGTGAGTTGTCTACATCAGCAAGTTAGGTCAGGAATTGTTCATGTGCCTTTCATTGTCCATTGCAGAGACAAAAGATCTGATCAGATGTTTCAGTTTGTCTGTCAGGATGACAAGCAGCACCACGCAAAATTGTGCAAACCAGTCCAAACACCAGAAACAACATCACTCCTAAAAGAGAGATCCACCTAACAGTGTAAGAGATGAACCCTGCTAATTAAGGAGCTACAACAGCCCTGTGTAGCAGGTGAAAAACCACAGGGGACGGATTTCTCTGCACTGGGTGCTGTGCACAGGCTGTTCAGCAGAGCAGCTGTGCAAATTTTGTGGCCAGCCTGCTTCCACAAAAGCCTGCACCCAAGCCTGGCTGCTCAGGATGACCCAGGACACCCTAACACTGCACCCGGACTTGAGTCACAGCTGACCTGAACCTGGCTCTGACACAGGGGGAAGCTTCAGCACACCACAATTTTCTAAAAAACACAGTTCTTACCAGTATGACCGTGTTCCTGACTCACTTTTTCTACTCATTTTTGTGAAAGATATGAGATGCATGTTGCAGAGGGGCCTGACTGCACTGCATAACCCAGCACAGTCCATGCTGGGCTACACTTCCCTTTGGAGCATACCACAGGGTTAGGTAATTCCCTAAAGCCCCATCTATGCATTTGCATCCAATTCATGTCTCTGGTGAGGGCCTGGAGGGAGGAGAGATGGAAGGAAAAGCATTGACGCCTAAGGCTGAAGCCCAAATACCTTAACTGACCCTTGACCTTTCTAACAAAAAAAAGATACATTCTTGATTAGTATGGTAGGTACATGGTAGTTGAAAAAGCTGAGCAGAGAGTGAAGTGCTAAAATGAAGATAATTAAGGTAGCAAACACTGCTGAAACTCATGTTATGACTAGTTTACAGTAGAGCCAGGGTTTTTCTTAGTTCAGTAAATATGTAATTCAGACACCAATCCAAATCTCATTTAATGAGACGTATGAAAATACTGCAAAAAGAGGCAGTCAGTGCTCCTGACTTTGGAGAGTTTGAAAATTATGCCACAGGAATGATTTTCCCCACCACATGTTCTCTTTCAACCATGATTGAAGCCAGATAACACAAAAGGTAAGTTCAAATATTTTTAGGAGGAGTTTCTAAATCTTTATTGCATTTATCATGGGTAAAGACCCAGTCTCTCTGAACAGGTTTATTCTAAGCAGTAAGCAAAATTGGTTATTTTCTCAAGTCTCATTTTAAAGGGCAGGGAATGGACATTTTGGTTTTTCATTAAAGAAGAAATGCACAAGGACTATAGGCTGCTCTGATTTATGCCTGGGCTGTCTGGTATATGTTATGGCTTGGATTGACATGAAACCATTGTGACTTAGAGTAAACTAAATAGAGACCATAAATGGAAAATGTTTAAAAGGCCATTACATAACTGTATAAATGGGCTGAAAATCTTGTCTGCATGCCTCTCCCACACACATTAGCTGGGGCTGACAGTTTCACCTGAGATTGAATCTCATCTGTTGCCGCTATATGTATTGCCAGGCTACAGCAAATATTGCTAATCACATCTAATTATTTTTTGAAGAACAGTGAAGGAAAACAAATACAACCAGATAAACTGACTCCTTTTGTAACATCACCAAGTTTGCTCTAGCATCACCACATGTAACATAGACAAGAAAATGTCAGATATAAAGAAAATTACCTTTTTTTACATACAGAAACTAGAGGGAACACTTACCAGGACACAAAGGTTTGCCTCCCAGGAACTTAGCTTAGCAACCACATTTAAGGGTAACCATTGGGTTATACCACCAGCCACCAATAAAGAAGCCAACTATTTTGCAGCTCACATGGAAGGAAATGCAAGGTCAGAACATAAGGGACTGAGACAGCAAAGCCATCAGCTATGCCTTCTACGTGAAGCTGTGCCATGTCACCTCTGGGAACATGTATGACTACAGCCTGTAAACCAAGGGAAGCAAAATCACTACAGGAAAAAACTCCAGCTACTTTTGGCTACCTGATTCAGAGCAACCCAGTGCTGAGCAAGCACTGGGGGAGAGAGACAAGTTTGTGTGACCTACAGGGACTTTGCTGTGGTACCAAGTGCCCAGCCTCCACCAGGCACTCACTCACTGCTGGCATGTTGTTCAGAGGCATCTGAAAGACCACAGAGATACACTTGTTATTCCTGGGCAGCTGCCTGGTGACTTGCACTTGCTTTCCCAAATCTCTCCTCCCAAGCCTTTAAAAAGCAGTGGTTTGCTGGTATTTTCTCAGGAAAACCTCTCAAAATCTTGATCACCTATGTTTATTTATAAAATTCTTCCACTGCTTCAACTACCACAAAAATTTTACCCCTCTGCCAGGTTTTTATTTAGACTATAGTCTTCTATATGATGAACAGAAATGTGCTGGATTAACAGAAACAAGCCACAGGAATGTCCTCGTCCTGGTGCTGCCTGTGTGGCCTGGGACAGCCCCTGTCCTCCCCTGTGCAAATGTGCAGATCTGTCCTCAGAAAAAATGCTGTTCTTCTCCAGGCCAGGCTCAGAGATGTGATGGGTGCTGTGATGATGGTTGTGAGATGCTCAGTTACAAGCAAGTCTCATTTAGGGATGTTTTTTGCTCTGAGTTCAAGTATCCAAGTGCATTGCCTGGCATTTCTGTGCACCCCTTCTTGTCAGCTCCTGGGAAGGGTTTAATGTTTATCAGTTGTGATGACTGATTCTCCATGTGCCTCTACAACTTCACTTTACAACAACAAAGTAAATCTGTTATCAGTTCATAATTAAATAAATATTAATCTGAGGCACTTCATATGAATACAAATAGCTGTTTGTGAAGATTTCTCCCATAACCCACTTGGAATGCCTCTTACTTGTTGTTTTTTCCTAACATCTTCATTTCACTGACAAATTCAACTGAAATCTAGACTGAAAAGTAATATCACATCCTAGATTCTGTAAATACTAGAGAAAACTCTAAGTGGGAGAAGCTCCCGGTTTCTGTGCCACAGTGAATTTATAAAGCTCTCAAAACACAACTGAACTATTTAGTATGACAAGAGGCAATCCTATTGATTCATGGTTAACAAATTGCCCCCTTTGCAGAGAATCAAAGTATGTTTTCATTAGAAATTTAAAACGTTGGGGGTATTGGATAACTGAGCAGTGAGTAATTGGGATATGGAATCTTTCATCTGCAGCAGTCAACTCCAATTCACAACCAGTGTTAACACTGACTAAACCTTCTTGCTGGATGGTGCCAGTGCAGTACCATCATCCCTGGTGCACACAGCTGGTGCCTAACAGGACTGGCATCTCCAGCACCATCTCTCCAGCCCTTCTCCTGTATCCTGCAGCTAAGGAGGGGTAAGGCAGGAGCTGATTTTAAAATTATAATGAAACCTACAGAGAAATCATAAGCAAAATTTTACCTTAGCAATTTCTGAAGAGAAAATATTTCATGCCAAAATATCATGAGTGCTTCTGGTCTTGAGCAGGGAGGACAGAGTTATTCACAAGCTATAGATTTTTTCCTGAGAATGTTGGAAACATTCAAAGAGTCTTAAAGCTGTGAGTATCATAATTATAAGCAGATAATTCTGCCATCTTTCCCACATTCTGAAATCAACAGTCTACCCATGAAGTGAAACAGCAGTGCTCTGAGAAATTATATATTTGTGATAGCTCTGTTTCTTTTGTCTTTTAAATACATTAAATACATTGACCTTTTAGGATTTCTGTACCTCTTTTTTCCCCCCCACAGAGTAAGCATATGCAAATTATTTTTCTGCTCTATTTCCTTCATTAGTAATATCTAACTCTTCAGGCTTGTGTATTTAAATCCGCACCTATAGCATAGCTTGTGGTCAAGATGCCAACTGTTCTTTCACATACATTTAATTTCCCGGGATGAAATGCTGATTCAAGTGGACTTAATAAAGAAGTAAATAATTTAAGCATGGAAATGAAGCTGTTGCCTGTGAGAGATCTTCTCCAGTCATCTCACCAGTGCATACCAATGGTGAAGTTTAATCTCTCCATCTTTTGTTTGGTCTGATTAGGCATATCCCAACTCCTATTAGGCATCAGGAAGAGAGCATGTTATCCTCAGAAGATAGCAGCAGGAGGCTCAGTCCTTACTTCCTGATGTATCCAAGGATGACAGAACCAAGTGCCAAGTCATTTTAGATGTCCCAAATCAATTTTGCTGTGGTCTGGCAAGTGCAGGAAAATGTTTCCATCTTGTTAACTCTTGGGTCATCGTCTCTCTTTTGATTTTGCACTGGAATTCTCCAAATGCCAAGACAGAGAAAGGCTTGTTCTAGGTCATAGAAATAACTTCGGAGTACTAAGTTAGTCATTAGCACTTATCTATGGTTGCTACAAACTGATCTGATCTGACACCACAGCCAGCATAGGCTTGCTCTTTTTTTGCATAGCTTTTTAACTCTTCCTGGAGTGCTGTGCAGAGTGTGCTGCTTACCTGTGATGTTTGCCTGTTGATTCTCCCAACACAGACATTGCATGTCCTGTGTGTTCCAAATTCACTGCAAACACAATTTTTTTCATTCACTATAGACTATCCTCAAATAACTGATCTTAGTAGGCTGCAGCCAGCTTTTTGCTGCTACCTTTCTAAATAGCAAGTATCAGTCAGCATAGAAGATCAATGCTAATGCATTTTGTTTCTATCAGCTGCATTTTGGATGGCTAGATCGCCTTTTCTTGTTGCTTTGTTGATTGTGATATGGAATTAGAACGGTAAGATTTCTCAGCTTCTTTTCTCTTTAGCTGAGAACTCAATTGAAGACTTAAGCTGGAGAATGAAACGAGAGAACAAAAGTGTTGCAAAAGAGATGATCTACACATGGTATGTGAAAGAAATAAAAATAGCATAAACTCCTTCAGCTTGTTCTGTTCCTTTTGAAACTGTTTATTCCACATATTCACCTTTCACCAGGTTTCTCACACTGGTCAACAAGAAGAATGGGATTGGCTAAAAGTTTCAGTTTTCATGAAACAAAAGCCAACTTGGCAGGCTGATTAACTGGATGAGCTTTTCTGTCAAACCAGAAGTGTCTATGTTACCTCTCATCTTTTAAGGTTAAGAATTCGCGCTTTTTTCTTAACAAATAAACAAAACCCATTAAATCTTATTATCTAATACTTTCAACAAAAGCAAAGCATTTCATTAGAAATGAGATTGCTTCATGAGGCAGTTTAGTGCTTCATGACAGCTAAATGAAAGGAAAGGACAATCCCAGCACAGGGCAGCTACATGTATCTAGCAGAGGCATTTGTATTCAGGTTCTATTCATATCTCGTTGAGGAAGTTGCTTCAACTCAAGTCTACACAGATATATACATAAGCATCTCAAAAACACCCAATAGAGATTGGATTTATTTCCTGTGTATAGATGGTGTGAGGATAATTGTACTTCCGTTTTCTGACAAAAACCTTTAGAAGACAGGATTGAAAGGTATTTTAGGCTACTACACCAGGATGGGTTATGTAAGTGTTATATGGACATAGGAAATTTTTTTTGTATCTTTTTGTACATAGGATGGCAGTTATCTACAGCACATAATTCTGCCAGTGTAGCAGTACAGACCAATCTAAGTTAATGCTCCCCACAGTCTAATGAGAACAACCTCTCAATTTCTTTTAACATTTGAACTTGCATTATCACTCACCTGCAGGGAAACAGTACACAGTAAACAATTACCTAACAGGTTAGAAAGGTGAGGCTCAAACATGACTCAGAGTAGGTCATTGTGAACTCTTCTCCCACTTGACCTCCGCAGCCAGTTTGAATTTTGCACATATTTGAATTTAAAAGGTTTGTTGATATGCTACTCTTCTGTACCAGAAATGTCTATAATTTCCTGCAAACTGTAGAAAACCAAGTATAGAAAAAAATGTAGAAGACCAAGTATAACAGTGACATTCTAACAAAAGGCAACTTTATAAACTCTCAATGCATGCAGCTTGGACAGAAGAGGTTTAAAGAACTTTTTTTCCATGGAGTCATTCTGGTTTCATCAGTGCCTACATGATTCATGAAGACATATTCCAGAGTCATACAAAGACAAGCTGGAAAAGATCTGTGATCATGCCAGTTCATCCCTCACCTGAAGGAAAGATCAGCTGCATTTATGTCATTCCCTAAGATGTCGGTCTAACTTGTTCTTATAGATGTCTGCTGTTGGGACTCCTATCCATGCCATCACAAATCCCTTGTGTACATGTAAACTGGATTTCAGTCATTATAGTTTAGGCTTGTTATTTCTCTTTTTGTCTCACTAATAATAGGAAAGACTTATATTTTTTTCTGGTAACTTTGTACATGTTTGAAGACTGATACCATCCTTCTGGAAAATAACGTTGGTTTTCTAATCTTTCTTCATAAAGCATCTTTACTAGCTCCCTAGTCCTTCTTGCTGCACTACCAGGCTATAGGTTTTGTTTGGATTTTTTTTAAAGTAAGTACAGTGTCCAAAGCTGCACATGTTACTGTGTCTAAAGCTAGACTCACTTCTGCTGAGTAGGCTGGAAGGGCAGTGTTGTTATCTCACACCTGTCACACCTATTTATATGTTCTCATCTATTTTTTCACAACAGCATGGCACTGCCAACTCATTTATAACCTGTGATCCACTGCAACACTGCATTCCTTCTTTCTACAAAACAACCATCCAGTAAGTCATATACCATCTCATATTTGTGCAACATATTGAGCCATTGCTCTTGCTTTTGTTTGTGTGGAATGGCCTTTTATTTATTTATCACTTCTGTATCATCATTGTTTTGAATTTTCATCCTTTCTTTCAAAGGGCTGGCTGGTATGACCTACAAACTCAACAAACAGACTCTTTTTTCATAAGCAAAGTCATTAATGAAAATACTGCATAGTACTTGGACCATGAAAGATCACAGTGGAGTCACATTTAATTCAACTTAGTTTGAGAGTGAATCACTAATAGCCACTCTTGGAGTACAATTTTGCAACTACTTTGAGCACAGTTTAGAGTAATTTCATTAGAATCACGTTTCCATATGTTGTTTATGAAAGCACCTATGAAGCACAATAAACCTAACACATTCTCTCTCCTGGTTATAAAGAAATGTCAGCCTGTCCTTCTAACACAGAATGAAATTGGTTGGGATAGTGCTTGATAATCCCTTGTGCATTTTATAGGTGGTTTTCAAATAGATTATTTGCAGTGGTTTTGGGGAAGCTGAAGTTACACTTTTTGACCACATTTGACTTAGTCCTCCTCACCATCCCCTTTTAAAATACAGTTTCTGTAGTTATACTTTTCTGTTTACCATAGCTCTGATTTTCTTTCCAGTGGGAAAGTTTCAAAAGGCTCTCACTAGTCAGTTGGGTACAGTGAAAAAAAAGGAAAAATAAAATAAATATATTCCAAAATGAAAAATAACAAAGTTTTTAAATTGTAATACATTTTTTAAAAAACTTTCAAGACTTTTTAAAAATAATACATTCAAATTCTAGAAGTTAAGTCATGGCTGCTTTCACTTATTTGCAACATGCCTTCTGGATGAAAAAATAAGCAAAAAAACAACCCAACACAAAAAAACATAGTGATTAATGTAAGAGGCTAGTATTTCTTTCCTGTTTTTCCCCTGAGACACACATAAAGGAAAACCTACTAACAGCAATTTCCCACTTACACACCATGCTCAGTACCTAAGCTATGGTTTCTAAATGGTGAAATAAAACTGACGGGCCCAAAATAGAGTTAAAGGTTTATGAGAAAAAAGTTCAGAGACCATTACCTGAGCTGTCTCATCAGTGGATTATACTGGATCCCTGTGGCAAACCATTGTTTTCTCCATATGAGTGCAGAAAATAAAGGTGTATAGTAAAGCAAAAGGCATTGCAGAAGTAGTTCTTCCAAACACATCACACTCCAGAAAATTCAGTGAGAATAGGTATTGCAGCTACATCTCCCACATACACATTTATCCTAAGCCAGCTTTGTGCTTCAGCTGCAATCACTTGAAGCACTGAGAAAGATTGGAATACAACATGGAACAGAGATAAACTGGGGAGTCTCTACCTGAAATGATTGATACTGTCCACTACAAGATCCCTCTAAGTGACCAAAACCAACACAGCAAATTTTAAACTCCTGTGGATGTAACAAAATCCCCTAAAAATTAAGCACACAGCACTCCGCAGAGGTATGAGCCCACCACTGTTTATCAAAAGCAAAATTTAGGAGAAATACATTTACAGTTACGCTAAAGGAAAAAAAATGGAACCTCCGACTCCATTATCTCAAAACAATAGCTAGAGCAAAAAATCAGATATTGCTGGTGAGAAAATGAAAGAACACATGCTGAAGTGATTAATAAGTTTGGATTTCACAGATAGGACAATTTCCCCAGGAAACCACTCACATACGAACACATATGTGGCACATGGGTATGGGTACATTTTCACATGCAGGTAGTGATCCAGGTCATAGTTAGGATTTATGCTTTACTGCATTTGGCAGCTGAAAAACAACAACATACTTAAGAAAGTAAAACTTGAACACTTTCAATGCTACCCCTTTCCATTGGAAGGTACTCTCAGTGCATTTGCCTCTTTTTTCACCAGGACATGGCAGGAAAAGGAGGAAGGGCACTGTTTCTGCAGTATCTTGGCCTCCCCAGCTATAAAGAGATCCACCTTCTGCCATCCAAATATTTGGACCATAGACCTCTTACTCTTACTATCTTGAGGTCCTTGTGTAGGATATAAAAGGATACTTGCAGCTATTTTGCTTCAAATAAGCTCATAAACTTACTCAGAGTCATTTTTTATTTCCTAACTTTTCCTGGAAGGAAGTAGCGGCACCTACTTCTCACAGAGCACTTCCCATCTCCTCTTTTCCACTACCTGAGACAGAGAAGCATCACGATGACTCCACAACACCTCTGTGCCCACACTCCTGGGAACGTGTGCAGAACAGGTGTCTGGCCTCAACACCACACCACAAACCAAATGTGTGGTCACTGCTCAGAATTAGGTGGGAGATGCATTTTTCTGCTTTGCTCCTTTGGGCAGATATGTAAGCCCTGGGAATAATCTAGCCAAAAGAAATTAATTGTCTGCAACCAAATGTTTGCAGGGGTGTGATGATCCACTCCACTTGTGGTTTCTTTGGTTTTTCTCGACCAAGCATTTTCTATGGGCTCAGGAAAGAAGGTGTGGGAACTGACTGAGGAACTGAGCTGTGTGGATTGATTACAGAGTATTTAAAAATTTAAAACCACCAAAATTATTATTTTTGCTAGTATATCAGATGAACACAAACAGCCAAATCCCAAAAGTATGACATGGAAAAAAATACATAACAGATCACAGCTATCATATCCCTCTGCTGGTACCAGATTGTTATCTGCAGTTTATTTTCCATCTTGGTTTTTCATGGGATAGGTGATTGCTCACTGCCTCTGAAAATCAGGCCCTACTGGTGCTCAGTGATGGGGCCTCAACCACTTCCCTTAGGAGAGATGAAGTAATTGTTCTCAGATATTAATAGGCAAATGCAGAGTTCAAAAGGACTTGATGCATCACACTGCAATTTCAGTCATAACTGTTATAATAGTTTCTAATTCTGATTATGCACTGCAGCTTGGTGAGTGCCTCCAGTTACCCAACCAGCCCTTCAGAAGGACAAGCTGTACAGTCAAGAAGTTATTCCCAAAATTCATCTTTGCAGTTACTCCTTTTTAAAATTATATTCCACCACTTATAACACATCTCTTAAACTTGGTGATACACACACACATGCACAAAAAAACCCCAAACCCATTTTTCAGTAGTTTTGATGACCTTTGTTCCCTTACTCCTCAGGCATGGATTTCAAAGTGTCAGAGATTCCTGTGACTCACATGACCTCCTCACCATCCTATGAGAACACTCACTGGTGGGAGGTATCTTTCTCAAACTAACACCTTGTGCTACTACCTCCCCAGCAAACTCGGCCTTGTTGCTTGGCAGAGGAGGTTTGCAATTCCCCTGGATTGCCATATTTTGTGTTAAAAGAGGTGCAGAGGGCGTTTCATGTCCCAGCCTCACTGGTCCCTGGAGATCTATGCTTTGCTAAGCCTACAAAAGGCCAGAGAAACATCATTGCAAAAGTAAAACACAAAATTATCTCATTAACATACAAAATTTTAGGAAAGTTGTTGCTAATTTGTATATTTATATACATCCTATTTTCCTCCCACATCCCCCCCTCCCTGTTCCTCTCCATGAAGCAGGTGACCACTCGGTTTCAGAAACTGACTTACACTGATCTAATTGGAAACGGTTGCTAATGGGGTATGAAATCATCTCCCTCTCCTGCTCCTTTGACTGCAGGTTTCTAACTCCTCCCTTGATTGGGACTGATGATCCTGTGGCCTCAGCATGTGAAGATGTAACAAAAAGACTTACCCTTTTTCTTTTCAGAATAACTTCTGGATCTGGCAGTAGTGGTGCTAACAACCAGGTAACAAACAGGTACATAGAAACAAGACAAGGGAGCCAGAGCTGCCCTTTCAGCAGGATTTCAAGTCAGCTGGAACAGGCTATGACTAAATTTATCTGCAATCAAGCTCAAGGTGTTTCACATGGTGGCTGAGCTGGGACGTATGTTCCTGATAAGGCTGTTTCCATCCTTGCCTTCCTCTAGTCTCAGGATATGCTTGCTGATGTACACCCTTTTCGGGGTGGGGGATCTGCTTAAAGCCTCTGGGACCACAGGTCCCAGTAACTCTTAACCTTGATGTCCAAAAAATACCAGTTTTTAATAGCTCTCCCATGGTGCTGCTGGCTGTTAATAGTGTGACTTTTTTTCTGAAACATAAAGTCTTTAAAACTGCTGATGACCCTTGGGCGTAGCTGCATGGAGTTATTATCTTGTGAAACCATTTATTTAAGGTGACAGCAAAGCTTATTAGCTGGCTTTGTTCTTAACCTGAGTATAAACAAATGGGTTATCCATGCACAGTGAATTAAATTCTTTCTACACAGAAAAAAAAAAAAAAGTTTTAACACCAGCACATAACTTTTCACCGTATGTGTATTTAAAAATGACATTTGATGTAAATCAGGATAAAAGGCAAGTCTCAGAACTTTTCATGTACACCAAAATTTGTGGCAACGGAACATACTTGGGACGAGACAGTGCTCGCTCTGATCATGGGACACTGAAAATGGGCTTTTGTATTCTGGCCCCTTAAATTTGTTAGCACTGGGTTGCTCCTCACAAGTATGAGCACACAGCCCAGCAAGTGAATGTCGTTCCTTCACTGAATTAGGGAGCTCAGGCTTTAGAGAGCCAAAGAGTATATGTCTACCTCAGAATATGTTGCAGTCCTCTGCGTTTTCAGCACTGCCAACTCTGATCCATTTTTTATAGCAAAACTGAAGAACTGCTTCATGTGATACATTGCCACTTGTCTGCAGCTGCTGACAGTGGTGGCTATAAGAGGGGCTGACACAATAGGGTGGCTTGCTCCCTCACTTGCCAGTTTGATCAGAGTGCATCAGCTAACAAGGCCCTTATGCAGCCTCTGAGCTTTGGGGACCAGCAGGGCTGGGCAAGGGTCACAGCACAGGCAGGAGTCTCATTGCACCAGAGAGAAGTCTGGGGAGGTGGGCAGGCAAATTGTGTCCATCTTTCAGTGGTAGCAAAGTAAAAAAACTGGATTAACTTTATGATCTGACTCTAAACTTTCTTAAAATTAAATATATCTTTTACTATCCCCTCACTTCCAAACCCACTGGAAAAGTAAAAAGTGTCCATGAGACATATATGATCACATGACAGCTGCTGGGTATGCCGTGAGTCCTCATGCAGAGTGCCCTTCTCCATGAAATGCCTCCTGGCATGCCAGTGATTTCAGTCTGAACATGCTGAAATGTTTCACTCATGAACTATAAAATACTGAAAAATATTGGTTTGGCATGAATAACTGGTGAATCATCAGCATTTGTAATTGTTTGGGGGTATGGAGGTAGTGTTGGCTTATTTGTATTCTGGTTTCACATGAGAACATTGATATGAAACAGCAGTAATTGAATCTGATAAGCTCTGGTGAGCCTTTCCCCAGGAGAGGAGGCATGATTTAGAGAGAGATACAAGAGTACAGAGGGAATTCTAGAAGGATGCATGGAGAGTTGCAGGTTGCCTCACATCACAACTCATAGATTTTATATACTCCTAAATGAGTGATCATCATCTTAGGCAAAGCTAATTACCTGAGACATTATGATTCTATCTGCTATGAGAAGGATGACATTCAATGTGATCTTCCCCCACTTTTTTTTTTTAATTAATTGTCTGTCTGTTTAAGCTTTCTTTGAAAATACAGGGATCTTAGACAGCATAAGATTCCAATTTGTGAGTCTTTGGTGGTGAATGTTGTTTCCCCTTCTGTCTGTGTTTGGGCACAGGCTTCATGGGATGACTGTGTTGAGAAGTACCACAGTCCACAGGAAACTGGGCAAGACCAGACCTGTGGTGTGAACCTCCATCCTCTCTGAACTTCAGTGACTCACTAAGAGAGCCCCTGGTTACAGATTTGGGTTGCCCTTTCAAATTTCCCCCGCTTGGCAGATTCACAGCCTATAAAGAAGTGAGCTAGAGCCAAAGAGCTGGTTTGGACCTAGCCCACGAAAGTCGACTCAGAAGACAGACAGACAAACACTTTACATTCCCTTACAGGGAAAGAGCAGTTTCCATGGGTACAGCCAGCCATGTTAGCACCACATCACTTGGGAGAAGGGGATGTGAGAAAAAATTGGAGACAGAAGCTGACAAATGGAGACCAAAACTGGCAAGAGTTGAAGAAGGTGCAGTTCTGTCTTCCAGAGCACTTCAGGATCTCCAGCAAACAGTATCTCTCAGCATCCTCATGGCAGCATCACTTCCAGGAGCTTCAACAGTCTCAGTAATCCTCTGCCCTTTCAGCAGCACTCACAGAAGCGTTCAGGATGCATTCTTAAAAAACTTCAGCCTACATCTGCCTTGGCACATCTGAGAAATGTAGAAAATGAAGGTGTACAGGGCCACAGGACCTCAGTACGGAGTCCTACAGTCCTACAGTCTCCAGAGGCTGCAACCTGGATAAACACAGCACTTCTCCTCACCCACAGGTTGCTCTGGAGCCGTCCTGCAGCCTGCCCTAGTGAGCCATGAAGAACAATAATCTCCTTTCACACAATGTTGAAGGTTGCATTATTGTCCAAAGCTTCCAAGATACAGAAAGTAGCTTTAGAAAGCAGCTTATAAAGTGTTGTGTTCAGCCTCTCAACGTGCTCAACTTATAAGAAAGAGGCTTTCACAATCTTTGTACTCTGAAGTCTCTTCACCACTCTTAGAGAAAGACAGGAAGATTCCTCTGCAAAAGTCACAAGATGTGTCACTGATACTAATATTTATCGCCAACTTCACACTTGTTCCCAGGGATAGTATAAATGTTACATAAGGAACAAACAAACTTAGGAAGAAGAAGCTACAGTTTGCCTATTTGTTTTGCAATACCTGCTACAACAGTACAGACCATTCATCTCCCTCTTCCTTCCCTGCATTGCGACTGAATCTTACTGTTGAATTTCAAACCAAGATGAAAGCAAAGAGGTTGTCACACCACACTGAATACAGAGGGGAGAAATTCTTCAGCAGAAATAGTGCTCCAGTCATTTTTCATAATTAAATCTTTAGGCTCCCAGGATGATGCAGAGCACACAGGCATGTTGCTATATTTTTTTATTCTTCTTTAAGTTATAATTAAACTTGTAAACACTAATTTAAGTTTAATTTTTGCAGCCAACCCCTGATGGAAAGACTATAAATAGACTGACTTGGATGTTATTAAATTTTTTTGCACACACAACCTTTGTATTTCCACACAGAACTGTTTGGTGCATTAAGAGCTGGTCATTGACCCAGTCTCTTCCTCCTACTTTATTTTTTCTTTCCCTATTATTTTCCCTAATACTCAGGTGACTAAAGGAGCTAAATATCTGGGGAAAGGGCAGTTGTTGGGGGAAATCCTTGGCTTAGTTGTTGGGGGAAATCCTTGACTTAGTTGTTAGGGGAAATCTTTGGCTTGCACAAAGTGCAGGAGTTAGACTGCATTGTACAAAGCTTCATTGGCAATGGAGCAAATGCTTAAAATCCAGATAGATAATCTATCTTTCAAATTATTATAACATTTACACTTCTTGGAAGCTATTAGTTTTAGTAACTCTTAATCATCTCTCTTCTCTCTGCAGTACCAGATTTCACTTACTTGAAGCAATGCTCACTTGTCCTTGATGCAGACATGCACACAAATTTGTATCATGCTTAGATGTAGTTAGATTCTGTTTACAGTACTCCTCTTACTTATTCTCAATTTCCATAAGATTTGCAAACTCTGAATTTTGCCTTGAAGTTTTGTTTCATGTGGCCTTATACAGCAGCCAAAAATGAAGTTGTCCTTTATTTTGAGTGACAACCAAAGAAGAGCTTTGGTTTGCTTGGGGGATTTTTGTTTGGTTGTTTTTTTTTTTTTGGGTTTTTTTTTTTTTT